>OOFC01001822.1:0-15295 GCA_900323345.1 Pseudochromis fuscus | reverse complement strand
TCTCTGTCACGCCGCCGCTCACATGTGGTGCTCGTTAGAAAAGTCGTAAATCTAACCATCAGACAGCCGGAGACATCGGAGGCCATGTTGGGAAAGTGTGATGCGTCTCCAGTCGTTTGTGTGTGTGTGTGTGTGTGTGTGTGTGTGAGACATGCTGCAGTGACTCTGAGCTGTTACACTGTTCACTCCTTAACTTCTGAACGTTCACAGATTTTCACTTTTTTTCTCACCGCTCAGTTTTTTTTTCTTCAAATCTGTTTCATTTTAAATTCACTTCAGGTTTTTTTTTTTCACAGCTCCTGACCCGACCCCTCCCGTCGCTCCCACTTCCTGTTTTCTTTCACTTCCAGTCACTGCTGCTCGCTACATTAAAGGGAAACACTGGAGCCAAAATAAGCTCCTGTGTTGTTCTGTTATGATCTGATGTAACATGGTCTCAGTTACATCTATAGTTTTCATCACCCTGTGAATGAGGGAGGAGCCCGCCCCTTCAGAGCACTGATTGGTTGGATTTATTTATTGTTAACCATGTTTTTAGTTTGTAAAAAAATAATTTTGCACCTTTATTTCCTTTTGGTGTTTTACAGAAACACTTTGCCTGTGTGTGTGTGTTTGTGTGTGTGTGTGTGTGTGTCTACATGAGCAGCTTATGTGTGAGTGTGTGATACGATCATGACTAATGGTCTGTAATGGGTTCAGGCCTCAGGGAGAGTGACATCACGCTCCCATCATCACGGCTCCTGACCTCATTAGCAACCAATCATCACCGCATGACTCTGTGTGTGTGTGTGTGTGTGTGTGTGTGTATTATGCATGTGATCAGTCTGTATCTGTGTTTTCGCTTTTCTTTTCATTCGTCATCGAGCCAGTTTTCAAACCTGCATATTGATGGCATCCTCTAGGTTCAGCCCCGCCTCCTCGCTCCTCCCTTCATATCCAAATATGGTCACTTCTGGCTCCAAAAAAACCAACATGGCGACATTCAAATACCAAACTCCAGGCTCTGGCTCCACAAACCAACGTCACGTTAGCTTCGTCCACTCTGTACACACTCTGTGTTGCTGTGTCACCGTCCTATACTACATGCTGATTGGCTGATGTGTACTGAACACTTCACATGGTGACATCTTTCTCAGGATAAATCACTGCTTTATGGTTTTATTCTAAGAGGAAACGTGATTCTCCGTCTTCCTGCTGCGTGATTCATTATTCAGTTCATGCTCATTAATATTAAATATGTGACCACCACAGCATCACTGCATGCAGGATGGGACACAGGAGGGGAGACGACAAACTAATACACACAGTGACCATACAGTTCATTAGTCTGCAGGCTGCACTGTTCACCTGGTCGGAGGCTGATCACAGGAGCTAAACTCTTCAATTTGTAACAGTTTTGGTCATTTGCCAAGAAATGTATCTTACAAACTTCAGATGAAAACACAGGAACAAGATGCTGCAGACTGTCCAGATGGCAGAGACACATTCAGAGAGACGAGCACAAAGAGAGAGTTCAGCAGCTTGTAAAATGACTTGACCTAGAAGATAAAACTATTTGTCCTTCATCATCTCCCCCTCTGCCTCCCACAGAGACCACACGCCACTCAGGATTATCCTCACAGCAAACAAACAACTCATTACTGCGTCTGTTGTCTCTTCCAGTCCAACAGTGTTTCCACTGCGGGCGTCAAAACGCTCCCAGTTCCTCCGCCTGAGGATCCAGGCTCAGGATGAAGGTGGTACCTTCAGGAACCTTCAGGAACCTTCAGGAACCTTCAGGCAGGGTTTAAAGGCAGAACCTTGTTGTTGTTTGATCAGGGACTCGAGTGAATCTCCCAGAGTTTAGACACTTTATAAACAAGAGGAGCTGCAGGAGGAGACACTTTTTATTCAGTATTTGAATATTTGTTTGGTGAGAAGTTGATGTTTGACCTGTAGTGACCTATTGTAGGCTGCAGTGAAGGTACTGAAGTCTTTCTGCTTGTGGTGTTTGGTCGCCTGGTTCAGTAATTGATTTCTAACTTTGCAGTCATTTGATTGGTCATACTTCCAGACAGTCAGCCAATCAGTTCCAGCCCCTCCTGACCCCTGGGTCAGAGGTCGTTGACCCCGTTCAAAGTTCAGTCAGGAGGTTCCTTCAGTTACAGGACGGACGTGAAATGTCAGCTGCAGTCTGGTGGCCCCACAGCTCCCCCCTGTGGTCAGCAAGTGAACTGATGTTCAGCTTCATTCAGCAGTGTGTGTGTTTGACTGTGGGTGTGTGTTTTGGTTCAGTGTGTGTGTGTGTGAAGAGGCTGTTTCACACTCCTACATGTTGTGAGGAGATGCTGCTCCTCGCTCTCAGCCTCCCATCATTTGCATTTCTTCTCATCAGCTCCAGGTTCCTGCTCCACAGCTATTTTTACAGACGAGCAGTTGTTTTGATCAGTTAATTTATTTTTTGAGCACAATTAATGAAAAAAACACTAAATATATTTAAGATTTCCACCTGAGAAGATGTGGATTTGTATGAGAGGTGCTATATAAATAAAGTTTGATTGATTGAAATCCTCCAACACCTTTAAAAACCACTGAGACCTGGTGGGAGGGTCTGTAACAGAGTCCATCCCCCTGATCCTCATGTTGGCTCGTCTGTCATTAAACGATGATGTCACTGGTTTGTCACTGGTTATCTTCCAAACTGTTTCCTTCCTTGTTTGCCAACTGGTCCCAAACCTGGTCCAGTACATACAGCATCCTGAAACCCAGGAGCTGTGATGTCTCCCAGTCAGTCGGTTGTTTCCAGGCTGTTTGTCTTCAGGCTGTTTCCATGGACGCTCCTCACATGACCACCTCTGTGACAAAGCTGCAGCTGAAAGTGATGCACGAGTGCACGTCAGTGTTGTCGCCCTTATGTAACCGTTCTGCATCTTTCATGGCAGAAAGTCCTGTTTTTTCTGTGTCAGTGAAGAAAATCAGTTTCTGTGCATCCACGCTCTGCTGCTCTGAGGCTGAAAGATTTCTGCTCGTCTACAAGTCAATAAGTCTGTTAGTTAAGAAATAAGTGTCACTTCTTTATATCTATTGAAAACCTGCTTTTCTTCTTCCTCTGACTTTCCTGCACCGGTCAAAAAACTTTGGAGCGAAGCTCTTCAATTGTTTCTTCATCAGTGCTCCACAGTCTTCGTGCACATTGACACAAAGCTGACAACATTTTGGGATTTTAAAAAACGATGTTTGCCTTATTTGACTTGATCACTCAGCAGTGATGTCACAGTCCGAGGGTTGGACGTTTGTTTTATTGTCGCTTCAACATTCAAACCATCTTTGCTGGTTCTTTAGATAACAAATGACATTTTTAGTCACACGTGAACCTTTAAATGGTGAAGCTGAGATCACATGACCTGAGGACATGATTGTAACATTAGGTGCACCTGGATGAAGCCCCGCCTCCTGCAGCTCATCACATGCCTGTTTCCCCAGGATACAGAAACCATTAGAGGGTGAACCTGAGCTCTGACACCAGAAAGCTCTCAGTAAAGTCATAATTTATCAGCTCTTGAGACTCTGCTGATCTTCTCCTCAGGACTCAGAGACTCGTGGTTCAGATCTGTGGAGAACAGATTTAATGATCTAACGTTTCCTGTCCCGTTGTCCTTGTTGCTGCAGTTTTCCTGCGAAGCCACAAGAGTCTGGAGTCTGTGGATCCTCAGTTCACCATGAGGAGGAAGATGGAGCAGCTGCGAGAGGAGCTGGAGCTCATGGAGCAGCTGAGAGACGTGAGACACACTCAGTCTGATTAGTTTGTTTCCTGCATGAGATCTAAGGATTGAGATTTATTAAGTTTTAAATCTGTTTCAAAAGCCTCATCTGGATTTATTCCCCTGAGAGGAGTTTCCACCTCCTCCTGTTGTTCACTGATCTCCTGTCATTAAAACCTACAGAGCAGAACTCTTGCCTCCCTCTTGTGGCGAGAAAAGTAATTACAAACACCCTGTGACGTGTGCTCCTCTGTCCTGATTTTCACTGTGATGCTGAGAAAACCTGATGAGTTTAACTCAAGAGCTGAAGCATAATTTACATGTCACCTCAAGTATGAGAGACGTCAACAATGAAAAGCAGCTAGAAAAGCCGTTGTGTAACTCTGCACCAAACATTATACATCAAAACACATGAGGACATCTCCTCTGTCTAATAAGACTGGTCTTAATTCACTACAATGTACATACATCCCTCTAGCTTTGGAAAGTAAGCAGGCAACGTTTGCAAAGTACAAATATAATCAATATTCTGCATTTTCTGTGTTCAGATCAGCTGTAAACTTTGTGTTCAGTCCTGATTATTTTATTATAATACTATTATTATTGTCAGACAGTCGACCAGAAGACAACACAAAACATATTTTCTTTTGATTGGACCACTGTTACTGACATTGTAATATGGCTGTTCAGCTCTGGAGGAGGTGCAGGTGAGATGTTGTAGAGCAGATCAAGATCATTTAGTCTGATGAAAGACACAACAACTGATCTGAATCCTACCAGATGTTACCTTCCCATAGACACCAAGACCTGCATCTGGGTCTTACAGCTGTTGAGCAATCGCTGATAAAATGTGTCAGTTCAGGGGAAATTGTCCCACAGCCTCGGTGCAGGTGGTTCATGGACCATTAGCAGTGTCCTGGTCTTTTAGACTTTCCTAACAGACTTCTCATCATCACTCAGAGCATCGAGAGCCGGCTGAAAGTCGTCCTCCCTGAAGACCTCGGCTCGTCTCTGATGGACGGCGTCGTGCTGTGCCATCTGGCCAATCACATTCGCCCGCGCTCCGTCGCCAGCATCCACGTCCCCTCACCTGCAGTGGTACGTCACAGGAGCTGAAAGTGTTTTTTTTGTGTCTAAGTGTAGATGTAAGTGTGTAAAGGTTTGCTGTTGTGCTTCCAGCCCAAACTCAGTATGGCCAAGTGTCGGAGGAACGTGGAGAACTTCCTGGACGCCTGCAGAAAAATCGGCGTTCCAGAGGTAAGACACGCCCCCTCCCCTGATGCAGTAACAACAGCTGTTAGTGTCTGAGAGCCACGTGTGACCTCTGAACTGGGGGTCCTAAAAGTTAAAGCTCTGATATGAAATCAAACACTGACGACTTCAGGTGGTTTTCTGTCCAGTCGCTTTGTCAAACTGTGAAATTTAAAACAGAAAAATCAAATCTTCTGCTGCTGGTTTGTGACTGTCACACAGCAGCAGCTTCAGCCATTTCTCTGTCAGCAGAGGTTTTCAAACTGAGACAAGAGTGAACACATGTGAAAGTGCAAACAGCTTCATAGTAACATTGTATCCACAGAACTTCAGGATCAAAGTAATCCAGCTCCACTCGTCCCTGTGTCCACATGTGCATCAAACTTTTTATGGAAACAATTTAACAAAATGAAAACAAAGACTTGGAAACACTGTCACACTTTGAAAACCACTGCTGCAGAGGACTGATGATGCAATGTTTCTTCATCGTTTATACCTGATGATCTGAACCCAGTTTGTTGATTTGTGTCCAGTATTGTTGATCTGGCAGAAGCTGTAGTTTCCCAGTGTTACCAGTATGAACAAACTGGGCAGATGTACCACCACTGAAGGACATTCAGGGATTCAAACAGACCCCCCCAGTTCTTCAGAGGATCTCCTGCTGAGTCCATTTCAGCCTGAATCCGTTCCTGTGGTTTCAGTTCCAGGAGGCTCATCACTGACATGAGATGTTGATGGAACTGTGAAGGTGTCCTGCAAAATATCTGCTCTCCATTAAACCAAACTGGGAGGAGCAGAGCTGTACACACTGTAGATTTCTTTCAAAACTGGAGCTGAGATTTTTGCAGGACACTAAAGTGCAAACCAGAGGTGGGAGGAAGGCTGATGGTTCTTCTCTGAGGTGTGGTCCTCCTGCAGTCACATCTGATAATTCATCAATGAGAATTAATCAATCAGAACAATTTATGAAGAGTGATTTCTCCCTGATTCAGATTCTGTCCTGACACCTGAGAACCACTCAGCCTTCCTCCTCTCAGGACTGGTTTCTTCTCCTCCACCTCTTTTTGTTCTCATGGCTTTTCAAACCGGGTCGTTTAACGTCAACATGTAACATTTACTGCTGACTCATCACCGCTGTCATCGCTGCCTGCGGCTTTCAGCTTCCTCCATCGTGACAGGAGTCAGTCTGAGTACAGCCGACAGTGTGTGTGTGTGTGTGTGTGTGTGTGTGTGTGTGTGTGTGTGTGTGTGTACTGCACTGTTTTAAACTCGAGTACATGATGTCTGAATGCAGGTGCATCTGAACTCCAGCTGGTTCTGTTCAAAAAACTCACATAGTCTTAAAAGAGAAGTTGTGGGAACATAGAAGCTAACTGAAGCTGTGGCTAGTTAGCTTAGCTTAGCATTAAGCCTGGAACCAGGGGAGTAGTGCAGTTTACAGGGGATGATGTGCAGGACTATATCTTTGTCTGAGGTGTCCATTATGGACGAAACAAATGATTTGTGAGATGCTGCTCCTGTCTCCTCCTATTTAGTTTGAAGTTACAGCAAACCTCCCTACACGTAAGGGTGAACCTGTGGATACATACTGACCATAGACTGTATATTGAAGTGGATGAAGCAGCTGCGGCCCAAAAAGGTGTAATACCACCAACAGCCACCAGGTGCTGCTCCAACTGACTTCAATTCAAAAATCTTCACTTTCAATCCTGAAATATTCATCAATACATTTTCTCCACAAGTCATTCTGATGTCATCAGATAAAGTCAACTCTTCTTCTCAGAGATCTGGGGGGAGGAGTTAGGGGCGGGACTAGTCTGAGTGACAGGTGGTCCAGCTGACCACAATGTTGTCATTAAGTTGATATTAGGCTGAGATAAAGGGAGGAGTTAGGGGCGTGGATGGTTTGATTGACAGGTCCCACATGAGGTAGCATCAGTCCTCATTCCTCCTTTCATGTCCAAATATGGTAACATTTGGCTAAAAAAAACAAAAACCAGCGACGTCCAACCTCCTGTCTTCAAAAGTCCACAAACCAACAGGTGACGTCACGTTAGCTTCATCCATGCTGTAAACAGTCTGTGATAGTAAGACACCTCTGGTTTAAGGGGACCTGGTAGGTGAACTTGCTTCCTGCACCATTATGCTAAGCTAAGCTAATCAACTGCTTGCTCAGTAACAGAGATATCGTGGCATCAGTGGCAGAAGTAAACAACAGTGTGAGAGTGTTAACACCGGTTTAAATAAAGTTTAACTGGTGAGGAGGCAGCTGACTGTTGGGACCATTATAGGAACATAACTTCCTTCATGATATCCACCAAGAAACCAGTAAACAAATGATAATTACCATCATATCACTGGGTGAATACAACAGGATTACTTTTGTTCTTTGTATTTTCATTTGTATTTTTTATGTTATTTAAAATCTGTTTTTGCTGTTTTCTACTAAAAGAAATGGTCGAGGATTGTTCATTGTAGCTCTGAGCTGTTTATCTGTTTGACCTTTGACCTCCATCACTGCTTGCCGACTGTTTCCAGCCTCTGTGTGGACGTTGCTAACTAGCCGCCTCCCCGCAGCCTGAATGCTTTACTGACAACGCTTCTGCACAAGCTAACGCGCTAACAGCTTCTGTGCTAACGTGCTGGCCTCCCATCAGCCGCCTCACCCTCCCATCATGGGCTGCTTACTGGGAGATGGGGAGAAGCTGCTCCACTCACCACAGCTTTTTCTTTTTAATGCCATCCTCTCAGTAAGCATCCCCGCTCATTACCATGGCAACCCCAACCTCACCTCTCACCACCAGCTCACACTCTTGTCTATGACCTTTGACCCCCGTGTCAATTGGTTAACTTCCTGCCTTTTTCTTTCTCTTCTTTACGTTCTGGCTGGATCGCAACACATCTTCCTCGTCCTGTTTTCTCCTCTTTATCAACAATCCTCGCTCCTCCTCCTTCTTCTCTTTGGTTCTCCTCCTCCTCCTCCTCCTCATCCTCCATCCTTCATTCTTTCTTTGTTGTATCTCACTTCCTCTCCTTTTCCACCATCATTCTCTGGTTTTCCTTCTTCTCTCTGAACTCTTGCACATCTTTCTGTCTTTTAACATCCTTGGTATTTCCACTTGTTACATTGTTTCCTCTTTCCAACTTTATTTCCACTTTTCCTCCGTATCCTTTTATCTCTTTCATCCCTACAATCTTCTTATTTCCCTTCCTTCTCTTTCCCTTCTTCTTCTTCCCTTTTCCATTTTTTTTACTTCCTCATTTCCTCATTCCCACTTCCCCTCCCTCCCCCTTCTTTTCCCTTTTATCCCTCCTTCCCTTCTTCATTTCTTCCCCCTCCCTTCCCACTTGGGGGCGCCAGTCTTCCCTCTGTTCACCCTATGACATCATCCAGTGCCGCCTGCAGCCGGTTCACGCCACAGTTCGGGCGCTGGTTGCCTTGGATACGACCTCTGTGGACAGGAAACGGGACGAGGCGATCTCGACTCCAAACCCCGCCTCCTCCGGGGCGTCAGAGACTCCCTTATTGGTTTCTGTTACCACTCAAACCCCGCCTCCCGCCTGGCAGATCTGGGACCTTATTGGCTCGAGCCTAGTTCACATCCTCTGCCTAGTTCTGCTGTTCGTGGCCTACACATGGAGCGAGCTGACGTAACTGTGACAGCAGCCTCCTGTCAGTCACCTGCCAGCCCCGCCCTTCTTCTGCTCAGGCTCCTCCTCCTTCGTTTCTCTGCATTTATGTCACATGGGAGAAGCACAGTCAGGGGGTCACATGACGTGGCTGTAAAGGTTCCTCCTGTCCTCACTGGGGTCTGTGATCTGTGGTCGGACTTTTTGGGGTTTCTGGGACGTCCCCAACAGGTACAAGGAGCTATATGATGAAAAAGGAGGTTGCCGTGGTAACCGTGAGGAGTACTCCTATTGGCTGTCACTTCTATATTAACGCAGCATTTGGTGATATTGTTTAAAGGTCTAAAGAAAGGTTGTAGGAGGATATCTAAATAACATGAAGTCAAGGTAACTGGAGGTGGGTGAAGAGTCGTGAAGACCTTTCATCTCTTATCTTCTTCAGCTCTGAAGGTTTGAACCTGGGTGGAGTCATTAACATGGTCGTCACTGGATCGTTGGAGTCACCAACATCCAGAGCTTCAGACCTGCTGCTCCCTGCCACTCACTCAGAGCTGATCTTCAAGAGTCTTCAACCAAGTCCGGTTGCTTTGACTTAACGTGACTAAATTAACCATGAGCTGGTCTTCAGACATCTTGTATGAAGGTTCTGAGCCAGTGTGGACAGCAGGAACAGTTACATCCAATACAATGTTTCCAATGCCCATAAAGACAGGTGACAAAGTTTACATCAACAAATGAGAGAGTTACACAAACCAGTTTTCTGTTATCTTTAATCTTCCTCCCATGGGACAGAAATGCAGCATCAGCATGAGCCGACGCCTCTCTCCTCGCCTTCTCTCCTTGTTTGTGTCTTTGCAATAAAGTGACACTGAGACTCTCACCAGAAGAAACAGGACGTGTGGAGTAGCAGGTTACTTAAAGTCACTGATGTCTTATCAGCGTGTCGTCGTCCAGCAGAGATAATCACACCTGTACGCGACTGTCACTTTGGTCCTGGCTCAGAAAGATCAAATTCTTCTTATTTTTTGTCCTGACTGAGTGATCACAAAATCCAAAAACACGCCCAGTATTACACCAATCAGCAGCAGTGTTCAGATCATTGATGTATTGATACATTACTGCTGTGTGTAGTGGGATATCAGCAACCATGTGGTGCCACCATGGAGGTCCAGCTGACCCAAGGTGAAGGCTGGACGTCCTGTTCACACCTGGTTTTAAAATGTGTCTTTGATGATCAGATCACAAGTGGACAACTGAGACGCATCTTTGTTTACACCTGGATTTAACATGCGTCTCCAAACCAAACGTCCTGCTGACCACTTGTGTTCAGATGTCGCCATAGCAACGCTGTATCTGCAAAATGATTGAAGAGCTTGTGGTGAGAGGACAAAGTGGTTTTCTCCTGCTCTGCAATGATAATTTATTCCCTGTTACGTCCTTGTCGGGGACACATCAGGACACATGTGGTCACACATGTCTCTGAGCACCTCCACATGTGGTTTGAGTGATCAGATCTCACTGCGTCTCTGTGGCCGTTTACACTTGAAACCAAGTGTGAACAGGTCTGTGGTCCAGCTTCAGTTTTCTCTTTGACCTTCATGCTCCAAACAAATATGTATTTTTCAGTCGAGCTGCAGATAAACAGGAAGTTGATGTTTTATTAATCATAAAATTACAAAGAGTTTTATGGAAATGAATGAAACCAGTGGCAACTACCCATGATGCCCTGCTTCTACCTTTGAGGACCTGCTAGCGACAGTTAGCGAGCTGTCGACCTCCAACATGGCTGCCAGATGGTGCTGCTGAAGCCCAGATTTATCCAATGTCACCATTGATCTATAAATATCAGATGATGAACTTCAGCCTGACTCCAGCTGAGGTTGATCTCATGTCAGAATCAGTGAGATGCACAAACACTGGTTGTTTGATGTTCAGTTACTCGAGCGGCACAAACCTTATTTGTTCTTTTCTAATGTGTGATGAGAAGCAATGTGAAGCCAATGGAAGCCATATCTCACTAGTGGTGGATTAGTCACTTTAGTCGAATGTATTTTTGTGTCTTTTTTTTGCCTAAATAATTATTTAAAACTGCAATTTAATTCTGATGTTTTGAATCTTGGGGGGACTTTATTTTTTCCTGCACCTGCTTGAAAGGACTTTGTTTCATTCAGAATTAGTCCTGATATGCAACGTGACTGTTTGTGGAGAATATCTGAAGGGCTATAGACACTAGAAGAGTTTCTGACGTTAGACATTTACAGTATTTAGTCTTGTTAAGCTGTTTATCGTAGAGGGTTTGATATTTAGGGGATTAGCATATTGATCTATTTGTAATGTTGAGAGGAAATCAAACTACAGGAATGTGGATATCTGCCTTGCCCACTGCAACTTTAAAAACCCAGTCAGCTGATTGGCTGTGGGAATGATTCAGAAACTGATTGAATACAGATGTTTGCACTGGTACGTCAAGTTTTGATGTTATTGAAACAAAATGTTTGTATTACTGAATATTTGGCACAAAGCTGAGTGACGCCATCGGCCTTCATAAAATGTGAACTTCTGATACTATGAATGTGATTATTACTTTGAGTTCTTCACCGTTTATTCAGATTCTGTGAAATGGTTTGAAGGTCGGAGGATGATGCCACGTTCTCGACACAGATTTCCTGTGAGAGGGATTATTTTTACGACTTGTGTATGATATCTGACTGAAGTAATAAATGCAGTTTAGGGATGTTTTCTGTTCTACAGTCTCATTGATTAGGCAGCTGTAAGAAGAACACACTGTACACAAACTTGTAAGTAAAATAGAAAATTGCTGGAGTGTTGTTACAACTTGTTTCACCTTTCACCAGGTTCAGTTTGATGCACAGTGTACAAGACATTACACCAAGGAATCACAGACTGGACCAAGCAACTGGGTCTCTAAAGTAAAACTGATGCAGAAGTGCAAAAAACTGTAATACCTCCAATAGCCACTAGGTGCTGCTCCAACTGACTTCAATTCAAAAATCCTCATTTTCAATCCTGAAATATTCAGTCACTACATTTCTGTCTCAGTGATGTGTCCATGTGAAAATCATTTCATCATTAAGTTGATATTAGGCTGAGAAGAGGAGGATTTAGGGGCGGGGTTAGTTTGAGTGACAGCTCTGCTCTCCAATGAGACTTGTACACACTGAGCAGCTTCCTCAGGGTCAGACCCGCCTCCTCGCTCCTCTTCATATCTGGAAGTAAATCTGTAAACAGGACGCCTCCAACTGTGAACAAGGTTTTTGTTTTAATTATAGATTTGAAATCCATCAAAGTTTGACATTTGTAAAACTTCCCCAGCTCCGACGGTGAAGCCAGAACATTGTTTGTCTAATGTGCCGAGAAGTTTTCAGTGGAGTGACTGGACTCCATCTTTGATCCCAGTGTCCTGATTTTCTTGGGATATCAGGTCCAGTGAAAGTATTTCTGAGATCTGACACGAGATAACCAGGCAGCCGACCAGGTTCTGTCAGAGCCATCACCTGCTGGTTGGTATCTGAATGTGGACATGTTGGTTGTTTGGAGCCACAAGTGACCATATTTGGATATGAAGGGAGGAGTGAGGAGGCAGGTCTAACCCTTGAACCTGAGGATGCAGACCAATGTGTATAAGACCTGAGTTCAGGTCTGGTCTCATTGGAGATCTGACCTGTCAGTCAGACTAACCACGCCCCTAAACAGAGAAAAGTTGATCAATCATCTGTCTTATTTTATTATTAATCCTCACCAGTTAAACAACCTCATACTAAATTTCAAAGTTGATCACTAAATAAGATCCATTTAATAATTATGATGTCATCAGATGAGTCGACAAATCATTTTAATAGTTGATGATTAATCAAATTAGTCGTTAGTTGCAGCACTAAACCCCGCCCCTAACTCCTCCCCTTCTCTCAGCCTATTATCTCCTGAATGATGAAATGATTTCCAGATGGACCACCTGTCACTCAGACTAGCCCCGCCCCTAACTCCTCCCACCAGATCTCTGAGAAGAAGAGTTGACTTTATCTGATGACATCAGAATGACTTGTGGAGAAATATATTGATGAATATTTCAGGATTGAAGATGAGGATGTTTGGATTGAAGTCAGTTGGAGCAGCACCTGGTGGTCATCAGGAGTATTACACCTTTTTGCACTTCTGCATCAGCCTGATATTTGAGACCCAGTTGCTTCATCCATTCCCACACAGTCTGTGGTGGACTCTCAGGAGAAAAGACTTTTTTATATCAGTGAAGATAAACCAGTCGACAGCCTCACACACACACACACACACACACACACACACACACACACACACACACCTGCAGAAACACACCTGACATGTCCTGTGTCTAAATCCTCTGCTGCTTTTTGTCCCTTCTCTGCCTCCACACCTGCTCCCTCCTCTGTCCTCTGTCCTCTGTCCTGTTGTCTTCTGTCTGTCTCTGCTCTCCCAGGACAAACTGTGTCTCCCTCACCACATCCTGGAGGAGAAAGGCCTGGTGAAGGTGTGCATGACGGTGCAGGCTCTGGTGGACGAGGCCTCCCCCAGACACACCCTCCTGACGTGAGCGGCAGATGTGGGCGGAGCCTCCACCACCTGACAGCGAGCACACACCTGGATTGAAACTCACGATGCTACAAGTCTCCTGCGGGTCGTTCTGCATCCCTCCCAGTAACAGAGTGTTTTTCTTATATTCGAGGAGGCAGGACGGTGTTAAGGGAACTAAACCCAGCAGTGGATTTATTTACTAATTCATACGAGGGAACTTCTGAGTGAACTAAGATTTTAGTATTATGCCAAGAATCGCAGCGTTTGATTGGCTGCAGGTGGTTTTAGTTTCAGGGCAACATGAGTGCAAATTAACCTGCTTCCTGTTTGTTCAGGAAACTGTCACAACTTCACATTTCTTCTGTTTTTGACTTGATGTAGAAATCCTAGCACTGGCTGGTAACAAACATTTTATTAAATTATTAAGAACAGGGACGGAAATTTAGTGAGAGAATAAAATTAAAATGTGTCAAATAATTCATACTGTTTGAAGGATACATTATAATTTTACCAGGAAGAGTCTTAAAATTCTGAAAGAAATTTGAGAATAAAGTTGTAATATTGTAATAATTAGAACTTTTATTTTGAAATACTAGAATTTTTTCCACTATTCCAAGTTTCCTTAAAATATTGCAGCTTTATTCTCAGACTTTTTGTATTTTCTTTCTGTACATGAAGCTTTAACAGTTTTATCTCTGGTCTTTAGTTTATGGAGCAGTTTTCCATTAAGCCCAGTGTAGCAGCACCAACTAAACCACTTCCTGTTGTGCTGTCTATGCACAGAGGATGAGGATTTTATAAAGCATCAGTATTATCTGTCTGCAGATATTTTTTCCCTGAAGAGAATCAAACCAAAATATCCTGGTCTTAACAGAGTGCGACTGCGTTTGCCACCATTTATATTTAAATATGAAGATATTTATAATATAAACAGAAGCTGAAATCAGGCTTTTGAGTTGTTGTATACAGTCAAACAGAAATAGCCCAAAAATATTTTTCTCTAATATATTTTAGGTATAATTGTGTGTTTTATAAAGTTTTGCTCTGACTTTGTGTGGAGCTCTGTCCCTGAGTCTGTAACTGTGCTGCTGTGGGGACTCAGCTGCTCATCAGGCCTCTGGTGATGAAACCAGGAGCTGCTGCTGCTGCTGGTCTGTCCTCACTCTGCCTCCTCTGACCCCCACTGGTGAGAGGAAATGGACCTGATGGTGTTTTTTACTTGTTTTATTTTGTGTCTTGTTGTGGGTAAATCCAGTGTTTGATGTGAGATGCAGTTTGCTAATGTGCCAAAACACATGTTGTGGTAGAGGAACAAACACATGCAAAAAAAACACCGGTCACTAGGATTCAAGGTCAGGGATGGATGACTGACCGAGCTGATGATCTGATTAATACCTTCAAAGAAACATGACGACACAAAGACAAACAAACTGACTTTAAATCAGAATAAACACAAGATGAATATAAATCTGAGGTGACTTCAGAGACACTGTGTAGAAATGGACAAAAATGAGGCCAATGCAAAGAAGTGTAAATACCACCAACAGCCACCAGGTGCTGCTCACACTGATTTCAATTCAAAGATCCTCATCTTCAATCCTGAAATATTCATCAATACATTTCTCCACAAGTCATTCTGATGTCATCAGATAAAGTCAACTCTTCTTCTCAGAGATCTGGGGGGAGGAGTTAGGGGCGGGGCTAGTCTGATTGACAGGTGGTCTGAGAGAAGGGGAGGAGTTAGGGGCGGGGCTAGTCTGATTGACAGGTGGTCTGAGAGAAGGGGAGGACTTAGGGGCGAGGTTTAGTGCTGCAACTAATTTGATTAATCAACTATTGAAACGATTAGTCGACCAATCAGAGTGTGATTCTCATGATTATTAAATGGATTTTATTTAACTTTGGGCTTTTGGAGTTCTGGTCTCCAATGAGACAAGACACATGGGACAGTGTCCTCAGGTTCAGAGATTAGCCCCGCCTCCTCACTTCTCCCTTCATATCCAAATATGGTCACTTCTGGCTCCAACATGGCCACGTTCAGATACTCCTGGCTCCATTGCAAACACAGACTGTGGTGTCCCCGCTGTGAGACACTGGGACAGTTGCAG
>OOFC01001821.1:10023-22964 GCA_900323345.1 Pseudochromis fuscus | reverse complement strand
GACTGCGAGGAGGAGGAGGAGGAGGAAGGAGGAGGAGGAGGAGGGGGAATCCATCCCTCATCTTAATGTTGGCACATACATCTTCAAACATTTATTCATTGTTATTAATTATTGTTGATTTTTATGTTTGTTTTGTGACAGAAATGTTGTTTTTCCTTGGTGTTACCATGATGATTAATTGATTAACTGAAATTCATTAAAGCCAAAAAGGAGCAAAGGGCCTGTATGGTGTTCACACCTGAACACAAGAACAGAGAGGAGGAAGAGGCAGACAGGAGGACAGAGGTGAAGGAGGTGAAAGTGAAACAAACCAGAATGAGTCAGAGTTCAAGGCAGAGAGAAGAAGCCAGACGGGGCATTTTACAGGATGTTCTTTCAACAAGCTGATGAGGTTTCTCTGCTGAATAATATCCTTCCTCTGTGCCAGCACTAATGAAATCAGACCTCTGATTATTTTGACCCTGGCCCAAGGGTTATGATTGAGGTTTGTGCAATTTAAATCATATTTATCACCGCCAGCGTTTGAAGCCTTCAACACTCACATGGCTTCAGATTGCAGACTTTTTGCAGCCGTTCCACATTATATTATAGCTGTTTTAGCTATAAAAATGTGACTGGAGGCTTTCTAGTTATTGAGTGTCATATACACAAAAGATTTATAATTGATTTAGACTGTGCTATGACAAAGCTACAAAGGGCAAATTAGTGAATGCATGCCTTTCACTTGATTTATTTATACACTTCTTCTTCTTCTTACTATTATTAATATCATTTTAAATGCTTCTGGGTGCATAAAACATCCCTGAATATCAATAGCTGCTGGTAGAATCTAAATGTCAGTGCAGTTGGACTGTAGTCTAAATTTGGATTGAGTGTTTGCGACTCATTTAACCCTGAAAGCTGATCATCGTCACAGTGGTTGGCAGCCTCCTTATCCACAGTCTATAATGCCAACATCAGGGCAGCTCTGCCGAAGCAATCGAGGATTAAGTGTCTTGCTGAAGGGCACTTTAACTTTAGTTTCTGTGTGAAAGGAGAGCCCTGAATCACCTAACTTACTTTCACACACTTGCATTGTTTGTGGTAATGATAAAAGCCACCGACTGTTTCTGTTAAAGCATCATTATGCAACTATTTTATTCAGTGATTTGCATCATTTTAATGAGGCCTTTTTTTTGTTTGTTTCCACTCCACAAACATCTGTTGTGGCACAGTGCAACTTGGTTGAACCACTACTATCCTGGATAATCCACTCAGCTCTGTGTCAGATGAAGTTAGATACAGACAGTTCATGGCAGAGAGGAAGAAACCAGTGAAGACATAAATGGAGGAAGCTAGGAAATGACAGGAGGAAAAGGGAGTGGTGATGCATCATCCGTCTTTATAAATACTCAATGGTTCATCCTGAGGGGGACATGAGCAGCCATCCATCTAACGGTTGTTCTGACATTTGATTTGAACAAAGCTTAAAAATCACTAATTTAACCACTAAAAGTACTTTGCTGCTTCAAATCAGTTTTGTAAGCTCTGTAATTAGCTTGTTGCTGCATGTGAGGTTAACAGTTCAGCAGCATTATTTATAACTGAAAGCTCTGCTCATACATGCAGCTGAAACACTCCAGCTGACGACCAAGAGACGTTGCCATCCCCGGAGATATGGCTTTAGCATGCTTAGCGTCTTCTCCCTTGTCTGTTCTCCTACATTAATGGTGACTGACTTTGGCCTTCGATATTAGCTTCAGGTTGAAGCAGGTTCACATTTAACTGGATGGCAGCCAATCATTCACTCCCATGCCATTATGTCAGTGTTTATTGGCTATGGCTGAGAGATCTTATCTTAGATGACAGATCGCTTGGATTGAGAGTGGCAGGTAAGCCATTAAAGTTTCATCATTTTTATGATTTATTGTTTGTAGGTGCATGCGTACAGTATGTATCTGGTGTGTAGGCATGCTTTGTGGCAGATGTCTTGGTTTCTGTAGAGCTCTGCATCCAGACAGACTGACGCATGAGCCAAGAGTGCTGTCGGTTTAAAATCTGCTGAGGAGGAAATATCTGTCGTTCTGACTTAAGGATTTGGAAGGAGACAGAAAAATAGTTGAGTGCGGCAAGCTCACAGGTCGCTATGCGCAGGTCGCAGCAGGCTAAGCTGCTTTGTCTTTTATTATTTTTCTCCCTGACATCTTCACGCTCTGATGCATCACTGGCATGCACTTAAAAAGACAGAGCTTTATGATGTATCTGCATGATACTATAAGACGGAGGAAACCAAGGTGTGGAGGATGGCGACGAGGGAATAGATTAAAAAATTGTAGAGTTTTAAAGTATCAAAACTTGCTTTCTTTCTTCTTTCCTTGCAGATAAAAGAGGAGAGGAAGGTCAGATGAAGAGAAAACAAGAGTGAAGCTAAGTTTAAAAAGAGATCAAGAACTGAAGTGAGCTGATGAAACTGGTTCAATTCAGTTGTGTGGATCTCACCCGGCTTGACTAACATCATATTGTGCCTTAGGAAAAATAAATCAAAGATACGAAACTGGATAGAGTCTCTTGATTGTTTTGATTTCTGCTTATCTGTGACAACTGTGACTGAATGGTGCAGACACCACCACCTCGGTGGCCTTTCAGCCGACACTGAGATCCCGGTGCCAAAAGGAAAGTGGAGATGACGCTAATGTTGATCCACAGACAGTATCCACATTGTTACAATGAATAACCAACCTCTGCATTTATCTGATATCAGTTCAAACCAGTTTCTAGCGCTGGTGTTTTAACCTGATGTTGGAATATATTGAAGAAAGATGTCATTCTTTTAGTGGATTTGAAGTCAGGTATGTGGCATGTTACTTAATCTCTCCCTCTCTCTGGTATAAAACAACGTCTTTCTCCTCAGGGCTTAGGTGTCTGGTATGTGCCAATCTCTCTTAACACATTAATCCTGACGGCATTTAGCCTGCCAAGGCAATAAGGCAATGGCTGGATTAACACTTGCCCTGACGTTACACTAGGTGTATGTGGGACTAAATGGGTGTGTATTGGATTATGGGGAAATAGAGTATATAGCTTTAACGTTTTACCCTTTGAATGAGGTGACCTGTGAAGGTGTGTCCTTGGCCTGGAAGTTGTCAACAAAGTGGTAAATACCCAAGATTAAAGTGAAGGTTTTTGGCATTTAACTTCAATTGAAGATTGCACAAACAAATTAAGTTGTGAGAAACGCTCTTTTCTCCACAACAGCCTGAGCTTCAACATGTTCAAGCTGATGGTGCGTTTATACAGGGCTTAATTTTTACAGCTTTCACTGGCTTTTCCCTTTGTGTAGTTTAAATAGCAATGATTGACGACCACCTGAGTCAAATACCAGGTCAGTGCAGGGTGATGATTTCTGACTTTACCAGTCGATGGGAATCAGCTGAATTCACAATGGGCCTTTCTGCAATTATAATAATAATAAAAAAGACCTATTGACATGTCTGCGGGAGATTAGAGGCTTTGTGATCAGACATATCCTTACATGCAATTGTAGTGATTTTAAATGCTTGTCTTTATCTTGCATCCAAAGGTCAGGGCACCAAAACAAGTATTTAAAAGTTTTTAGACATTCAGGCAGATATAGATGCTATTGTATAAGAACAGTTTACCAACAATATAGTACATGTCATGCATATTATAGTTGGCTGAAGCTATGTTTTGCTGACAATATTAACTATTGGCTTAGTTATTGGCTAAGCAGACAGCTCAGGGGTGAAGTTTTAAACCTTATTTGGACAAGATGCTACTTTGAGGTACAAGTTAAACCTTTGAATGAAATGTCTTAAATATTGTGGACTTGTTGCCCTCAGTGAACGGGCAATGATCCTTCAATTTCTAGGTTAGAAATAATAATTCAGCACAGTTTTTCTGTTTTTATTCCAGACTGTTGCATGTATTACACATTGCAACTCTGACATTGTGTTATATGTTTGTCAGTAGGTTGTAACACTTACAGGGATTTGCTCCCATTAAGCCAGGAGAGCATTAATGGAGTCAGGTGCTTGAGTGATGAGGTCTGATTCTCAGTCAGATAGTTCACCCTGAAAGGTGTGATGTTGGCTCTGTAGTTATTTCATGATTCACTTGGAAAATCCACATCCTTGCTGGCTTTTCTTCCTACCATTTAGTCTCTCCAGCTTTATTGTGGTCACCTGAGTTTTGTTATGTCCATGTCAAAGTCAACTTTATTTGTATAGCACATTTAAACAGCCAGGGCCCACCAAAGTGCTTCACAATAAATGAATAAATAAATAAACAACACAATATCAGAAACAATGAAATCAACAATATAAAAACAATAAAATCAACAAACCACAAGATTAAAAAAAACACCCAATACTGTAGGTGCATCAGGCATGATCAGCTCAATGCCAAAGTAAACAAATGTGTTTTTAGCAGTGATGTAAAAGTAGAGGGGCTATTAGTGGTCCACACAGCTGAAGGAAGTGTGCTCCACAATACAGGAGCAGCCACTGAAAATGCTCGATCTCCTCTAGTGTTTAGTCTGGTTGGGGAACATCCAGGAGCATCTGATCAGCTGATCTCAGGGCTCTGGAGGGCTGGTAGGGTGAAATGAGATTAGACTAGTAATCTGGGGCCAGCCCATTCAGAGACTTCAAAACAAATAAAATAGTCTTAAAATGAATTCTGTAGTAACTGGGAGCCAGTGCAGTGAGGAAAGCACTGGGGTTATATGATCACTATTCTCTGTCCCAGTTAGGAGACGAGCTGCAGAGGGTGAATTGGACTGTGCAATGTCGACATACAAGGAGTTACAATAATCTAAGCGAGACATGATAAATGCATAAATCACTTTCTCAAGATCATTTTGGCTTAGATAAGGCTTGACTTTTGCAATAAGCCTGAGCTGAAAGAAGCTAGATCTGACCACAGAGCTGACCTGTTTGTCAAGCTTCAAAGCAACATCAATAATCACACCAAGATTCCTGGCATGGGATCCGATGTGAGGTGTTGATGGGCCAAGGGAGTGAGCAAGGACCTGAACCAGATCTGGCTGGCCAAACAGGACAACCTCTGTTTATTTTCATTTAACCTTAAGAAGTTTAAGTCCATCCATGTTTTAATGTCAGTAATGCTGTTTAGCATAACATGCAGGGAATCTTTGGTTGGACACTTCAGTGGTAAATACACCTGTACATTGTTGGCAAAGTACCGTATTTTCCGGACTAAAAGCCTCTATTTTTTTCCAACGCTTTGAACCCTGCGGCTTAAACACCGGTGTGGCTCATGTATTGACTCGTTAGCTTTTTACAAGCTAGCAAGCTCCGTGCCACCGATACATTTTCACATCAGAGCCGGTCAGAGTGGACCACATGAAACTGTTGGAATAAATTCAATAGTGGCGTGTAGACAGGTGCGCTCAATAGTCCGGAAAATACGGTAATGCAAAGGGATGCCGTGCTTCCTGAATATCAACCCCAGGGGTAGCATATAGAGCAGAGGTGTCAAACTCGTGCCATGGAGGGCAGAGAGCCTGCAGGTTGTCTTTCCAACCATCTCTCCAGCAGTTGATCTCACTGATGAGCTCCTTCCCTCAAATTGAAGGAGGTGTTGATGATTAAAATCACCTGCTTTAGTGAAAACCTGCAGGGTCTCAGCCCTCCATGGCATGAGTTTGACACCCCTGATATAGAGGGAGAACAACAGAGGGCCTCAAACTGACCCCTGTGGTACCCCACTGGTCAAGGAGGCCACTGAGGAAGAGAATTGCCCCAGTTGGACAGAAAAGGACCTGTTGGACAGATAAGACTCAAACCAAAACTTCTTTTATACAACCTTTTATAAAAATTCCTGGAGTTGGTTAAAAACAACTTTTTCTAAAATCTTAGAAATAAAAGGAAGTTTCAGTATTGGTCTGTAGTTAGCCAAAAGCAAAGGGTCTGTTGTTGAACTGAGTTTTGTTAGTGAGTCAGTCTCCAGTGTATGTACAGTCTTGTCTCTATTTCATTTTACAGATTGTCTTCATACTGCTCTTCTTTATATTAACTTTTACTCGCTACAGATTTTTTTTCCTGCTGAGGTTCAGAGGTGAAGCACAAATTGGACCTAGGTTTGCACATCATGCCTTCATCTCATATAGGAAAGGGTCTTCCCTAAATTGTACCTGCTGACTTCTTGTACATTAAAAAATCCTCAGACAAGGACACCCCTAAAATACCAATGAAAAAATCAAACCATCAGAGTTTCTGTTGAGCACATCTCTCCACAGACTGAAGACTGACTTGGAAATCTCTTTATAGCCTGCTAAAGTACGTCATGTTATTAATTAACATGCCTTAACCCTGAGTCGAACCTGTGTAGCATTAACGTCACTCTCATTTCAACTTTACACTCTTCTGCCACATTCGATTTAAAACTAATTTAAACCTTTTGTGGCTTCAAAGTCCTTTAAATTACATTTCATTTGAGCGGCATTTCTGCGGTGTCAGTCAGATTTCAGGGCTGCTGCTGACCTTTTCCCGGCCAGCCTCTGGATTCGCTGCTGCTGCTGCTGATGGGGAGGATGCTGGATGTGAAGATTGGACAGTGTCTGGCAGCTCATCGGTCACATCCACCCCGGCCTGCCAAACTGAGGAAGGTGCTGAATCTCTACCAGCTGATGACCCCCCTGCAGAGACACATTTAGGGATGCTTTGTGACTCACATGTTTGTAGAAAAGCTCATTTCTTCTGGTTGCATGATGCATTTTTGTTTTAATGGAGAAGGAAAATCTGCCCTTGGATCTTAAATCCTGACCCCAGTGTCAACCTTTAAATGGCTGCAATTTGACTGATGTTTGAAGGCTGCAGGCCAACTGAACACAGTGTCAGCAAAGAATAATTCAGCTAAATCCCTTTAGCTTTGAAACTTCCTGCCAGAGGATCTGAAGTCTGCAAAGGAAAATCTCTTGAATCAAAACCATCTTTCTTTCTTTTTTTTAATGTCACGCATAAGATCTTTCTTTATTTAACTCTTTTGAGAAAATAAAGCAGTTGGTAACTTTGTTTTTGTGCAATTGTTTGAAGATGTCTTTTAAATAGCAAAAAATATATCAGATGGGGTCCCTGATGTTCCTCATAATGTTGATGTCAACACAACAAATTATCTATCTGACTTCAATGGATTAAATATAGACAATAAAACCAGTACACTCTCTCTTTGTGTCCACAGTCATTTTATGAGAATGATGAGAATAAATACTTCACATCTTTGAAGGGAGATCCTCGGATTACAGGAAGAAAAGAGGAATCTTTAAAGCAAGCAAAACAACTGCACTGTCACTGTGTTTAATTGTTCTGCAATATTTTCCATCACTGAAATCTTCTCTTTGCACTTGCATTTAGGCAACAAATGATACATCTCACAAATCTCACACTGCATAAATATCAGTATCACAACAATAACAGCCTTGTATAGGTGAGAGTGTCTTAAAACAATCAGGCAAACATCAACCACCCAACAAAGGACAATAAATAATGATATATTTTTCAACTAAAATTAATTAAATAACATAAATATATACAAATGAATCCATTTGAAGGAATTAAAATAAATAAAATCAACACAAATTTATAAATTAAAAAATAGAAATAAAGAATAAATTCTCCTCTTCTCAGGTTTGCTGCTGTTGGGACCTGCAGGGGGCGCTGTTTATCCTCAGCTTCTTCCAGCTGAAAACTCAACACACACAAAGAGAGAGAGCATCAGCACTCCCAGCAACACTCATTTCATTGTCCCACAGCGTGGAGAGAGAGAGAGGGAGTCACCGGACAGTTCTCTATCTGTCTCAACCTTCTTTAAAGTAACACGTTACTGTTGTGCTGCCGCCTTTAAACCCTCCTGATTTCCATAATCATGCAGCGATAGACTGAGCGCGGATCTGCAGCAGCTTCCACTGAGCGACACCTGCTCTCACACTCTGTCTTTTGTCTCTTGCATCTCTGCAGCTCGCAGCACCGAGGAGGAGGAAGAGGAGGTGGTGGAAGAGGAGGAGGAGGAGGAGAAGGAGGAGGAGCGGGGTGTACCTGACACCTACAGCCGGGCGTCGCAGCTCTGTTCTCTCGCAGAAACACCCGGGACCGGACCGACCGCCACGGGCACCTCCTTCTCCGGAGCCTGGTCTGTGTGAGTTTGTGCAGTTTTAACGGGACGCGCTGCTTCTGCTCACAAAACTCTTTAATAATAATTAAAAAAAGAGCTAAGCACTAAAGAGAAGGATATTCTTTAAAAAAGAAAAAAAAAAATCCACCTCGCTCGGGATTTTCTCACTGGAAAAAGAAACAGGACTACACCTCCAGAAGATGCGTCTCCTCGTGCGTCTTTGCGCGGTGCTGGCCGTGTGTCTATGCGCAGCACCAGCCCCGGTGTCCGGGGCGGACAGGAGCTGCACCGACCTGCGGCAGTTCTACACCGGGAAAGGGTTCACTCTGGCCGGGGTGCCTCAAACCGAAATCTCCGGTGAGTTTTGGGAAGGAGATGAACACAATTTCACGCAGTTTACGGCACTTATATGACTTTATCAGTGTAATCATCATCCAAAACACTGTTCTGTCTTTCTTTAAATTGAATTTGATAGAACGCTGTGGTACAATATGGTAGTTTGCATTAATGAGTTTTTTTTCCCTATTGTGAGGTTTCTTATTTCCTAAGGCAACAGTACAAGGATGTGTGTTATATATGTTTTTACTGCAATATTCCTTTAAAATGCATATTCTAATACCTATTTTTTAGTCTCATCTTAAAATGCTTAGGTTGTGCACTGTGATTGGTGTGAATGAGGACACCTTCTCTCTTACAAACCTCCACCTGAGGCTAAGTTTTAGGTTACTTTCACTTGTTTTTATTGTTCTAAAAGGCGTGTGCTCAATTTATGCTGCATCTCAGCTCATGGGTGTCCACTCACTGTGCACACTCCTATTTTCCATTCCCCCATACAGAGCATCTCAAGTGAAGTGTTTCCCACTCGATACAGGCACTCCTGCACATCTCTATTATAGTCCTGTTTGTTGGGCATTTTCATTGTCTGCTGGGGCAGAATTGCTGGTGGGTGTAAGAAGCCATGTGTCTGGTGGAGCTGTTGTAGTCTATTGATTGCATTTATGTTTGTGCTGCAGGTGTGAACAGCTTTTTTAATAAGATAAACTACAGAGAAGAATATAGACTTGGTTTCTGCATGTGGCCGTTGAATCACAGTGGTACACCAGTGTGTTCTGGGGCATTTTTTCATTGTCTGCTTTGCTGTGGACTGCAGGTGTGGTGTGTTGGGTGTGTGTGTGCATGTGTGTGTGTAGGGGGGACTCTGTAGGTGCTGAAATGGCCTGTTTTTTTGCATTTGCATAAACTAATAATTTAGCCAAGCCTGGGGGGCACTATCCAGCAACAACTACAGCTCAGCAGTCTCACAACATGAGCTGCAGCAGAGTTGAACAAGGGAAGAGGTGGTTTACAATCATCCCTTTCTAGGTCGTGTCCTGTCAATCAGCCATCCTACTAATCATGCATTTAATCAATCAGTCAATTACCCAGCCAGTCAAGTAATCAGTCAGTCAGACATCACACATCAACGTCTCTCCATCTCGTCTCTTTGGTCGCTGCCGTCCACAGATGCTGATTAAACTGTCTTGGCCTTGAGGAAAGTGAAATTGAGTTGTTTTCCCCTTTAAGGCAATCATCTGTCGCTCTCCGTCTCCTCCTGTATTTCACCTAAAGATGGACAGACGGCAGCGGCCTCGCAAAAAAGGAGGAGATGAAAGCGAGGCGAGATTGAGGTGTGTTTATGTGTTCGGTGTCTATGATCTGAAGGTCATTTCATGTTGTGTCAATGAAAACGCTCCGGTATGGGCGGGTGAGTTATTAATATTGGATGTGTGTGAACGAGATAGACAGCAGCAAACAGATAAGAGTGAGGCAAAGTAAAGGGGAGAAGCAGAGAAGAGAAACAGAAATAGAGAAAGCAGACAGGGAGGCAGGTTGACAGAGGCACAACAGACGGTTTCTGTCAGTGCTTCATGGAAGAGACACAACACGAAACTCTCCCCTTCCCTTTCCATTAAAAACTCATCTTTTATTGACCGATGAAAAACACAATGCCTCACTCACTTGGACCGTGATCTGCTCTAGTTATTTGAGCAAGAGTTCTTCCTTCCCCAGAACTCATTAAAAGTGACGACCAGATAGGAACAGAAAGATGGCGACAGGCGGCAGATCCCCCAGAAAAGGGGCTCTTTAATCTTTTCTCATCTCAGGGACCTGAGGGTCAATTTAGCTTTTTTTTCTGGTTGGGTATCGACAGACTCCTCTGCAGCTCTGTGCCAGTGTCACTCTGGAGGATGTTATCCAGGGTGAGAGCAAACTTTTGGTGCAACTGTATTGAATTGGAAAGACCTTGTGGATATAGAGTCAATCACTTGAATATTGTTTTTTTTTTTTTTTTGACTGATGACGCAGCTATACTGCAACTTTTGTTCTTGTTTGTTCCCGTGTGTGTTCACATCGTTGTTTTTGCAAGCATGCATTACAGTAATAGATTCAAATACTCAAAAATAATTTATACAAATAATATTGTTGATGTGTTTTCACTGTTGCTAAAGGATCAAGCAGAACTAAAAATAAAAGCATTCAGCTGTGATGCCTCTGTCACATGTCACAACTTATAAAAGCTCTTAAAACTGAATGATGGTTTAATGCTGGATGAATTTAAGAGGATTTTAAGGATAAGAGAAGTGGAATCTGTTAGAAACTGATAATATCTGTTGAAGTGATTGACGATGAATCACAAAATTAGCACAAATCTGATTTAACTTCATTTTAATGTGTGTAAATATGTGATGTAATAGTAGTCTTATGTCCTCCTTGTAGCTACGTAGTGATGCTGATACCTTGGAGAGCTCACCCTCGTTAGAAAGTTTATAATATTTAATAAAATCAAACTGAAACCCATAGCCACTGTAGGAGAACTAGCGTAAAATCAGCAAAACTATCATCTGAAGCTAAATTAGACATGCAAATAAAACACATCATTCGGCCTTACGTGACTTCTAAATGTGTGTATTGTCTCTAAGTGCAGTAAACAGATGCACAGATGTTTCAGCCCTGTGGCCTTCCTTCCTCTGCATGCAGCAGCAGCAGCAGCAGCAGCAGCACACTCACATTTGGAGGAACAAACACTTTTCCTAATGATTTGGGACAAGACCCAGCTGTTGCCCGTCACGAGCACTTCCCAATTAGCATTATCTACAGAGCACAACTGCGGCGGAGGAGGTTACTTCAGTTGACGGACTTTACTGGGTGACAAATCCCTCGGTATATAAACTGATTAAGATCCGAGAAGAGCACCTGCAAGTCAGTTTGGACTTCTCTGATACGAATACCAAACACAGCCCTTCTGAACTGCACTACACACTGGCAACCAGCAAGTTCAATAGATACACACATGTTTTATTCACACAGGCCTGTAAGGATGGCAGAGTCCTTCTGTTGGTCAGTCAGTAACTGAAACATCTCAGCAGTGGTTTGATGTGTTACTGAGGCTGTATGTATTTCTTAGTCGTAACTACAACTGTGAAACTCTGGCTAACACCACGTAATAACATAGAGGTGCCTTAAAAATATGGAAGCTTTACATCAACCAGATGTAGATGTAATTTAAGTCAAATTTATTGTAAATGTTGCACAGTATTGTCACACAATCCTCTCTGTATTGATAAAAGCATCCAGGATGATTGATCATGTGAGTGCCTGTAAGATGTTAGCATGGGAAATGTTTCCTTTCTCTGTGAATGCAACATAAGAAGACTTTGTTTTTACAAAAGCCTTGTTAAATTTGATTAAATGCACCAAACTCCTCAGTTTAGTGTCTGAAGTATTTCATGTCAGCTTATGAGATGCAAGATTTTCACTCCTAAGGAAAACATCACATTTCAATACTACATTGTCACCCAAAAGTGTATTAATTGTATTTTTTACAAGAGGAAAAAATACTTAACAATAAAGTTGTTATTTTGAATTTTTCCCACAGTGAACTCTGACAGGTTATTTCTGGCAACCAAGTTGTCAACACGCAAAAAGGAAAAAAATACTGACATGCAGTTGGCTGTTTCTCATGTGAGAAATACAAGCAGTCAAAATCCTCTTCATGCTGTTTTTTTTATTTCTAAACCAACACACGTGCAGATGCTCAGAAGTCCCTGTTTCACTCTGGCTGGATCACAGCCAAACAACACAGCAGAAATGTGTTTTCACGCCACATATGAGCAGGATACACTGATATTTGTATTTAAGGCAAAGCATACCCATCTGCAAGGGAAAGGACACAGTCTGCAGAAACATGCACAGCATCTAGGATGCAGAAGGCAAACCTGTCTAAACAGGGTGTCAGACCTGTGCCTGTAAGTGGAGAGGATAAATATCATAGTCTCAAAGTAAAAAGTCTGTAATATGACAAGCAGATGCTCTAAATTCCAGTCCACAGGTTTTTTTTTTTAAGCCTTTTCTTCTCACATCTTTTGTCCTATAAGTTTAAGACCATGTGAATGGAAGTCGTCTTTCCTGCTGCCTGCCTGTCTGTCTTTGTGCCTGCGAGCGTTTTCAGCGCTCACATTGTACCCTTCACCTGGTCAATAGTTAAAGACCAGCTCATCCTATACTGTGTGTGTGTGTTTAAAAGTCAGTGAAAGGCAACACCTTCTCCAGGGAAGACACTTAGTTTCATTCACACATGCTTTGTCTGTGCAGAGCAGCACACACCCATGTGATCGAGTAACACGCAGAAACAGAGGCAGACTGTATCACCTGCACACTTCGTACTGGCTGCAAGGAGGTGTTGAGTTTTGATGCCTGTGTGTGTGTGTGTGTGTGTGCTATGATGAATGTCTCTGACATGGTCCTGACGGCTCCTCAGCAGCAGGTAAATG
>OOFC01001819.1:12572-43740 GCA_900323345.1 Pseudochromis fuscus | reverse complement strand
GGACAGAGATACCCAACAGCACTTCTAAGGAGTTCATCAAAGACAAGGCAGAATTATCTGACAGTGGAGACTACACCTGTAGAGCCTGGAATAATGTAACTGGGAGAGAATCATCTGTGGTGCACTCACTGACTGTCAAAGGTAACGGTCTGTGTTTGGTGTCAGTAAATGAAAGAAGTAATCTTATATCTTTGATTCAGTTGGTGGTTGTTGTACATTATAATTCACTGACATTCCTGGATATGACTTTCAATCACATGTGCTGATCTTCTCTGACAACATGAATTAAAACATTAGTATTGGACTACTGAGAAGACAGCACAGTGAATGCAAAATTAATTTCTATTTATTTATTTTGTTGTAGGTAATTGTTTCTATTATTACACTGCATGCACTTTAATATACTATCTGTGAATATATCATGTATGTTTGTGTGTTTCCAAAATGGTTTCAAGGTGTCTTCTGTTTCATTTCAGGTCTCTCAGAGGAAACACCTGCAGGTCTTTCACCTGGTGCCATTGCTGGAATAGTAATATGCATATGTCTTGTAGTTGCTGCTGGAATTGCTGGAGGGTATTATGGTTATAAAAAGAAGTAAGTGATAACACCCTTCTCAAGATTATTAGTCAGGTCTTTATTTTTGTCATAAATGATATGATGTTGAGTCTGTAGTGATTGGTGCTGATTGTAACTGACTTGATCTTTCTGCTATTATATTAACCCCACGTAAAAATGTAACTTTTTGTTGATGCCATTCACACAGACTACCTTTCCCTGCACTATTAAACTCACTCATGTTTCAATATCAAGTCAGGTGAAATGTTATTAAAGCCCAATCTCAGAAATTATGCATCAAAGGGCATAATGATAATGATCCACTTTTCTGAGACCAAGTTATGAGATACCACACAAGGCAGAGATAAAATACAAAGGATTAAACCAAATAAATATAATTCAACAGTGCCACATCATAATCAAGTAACCTCAGGATACTATATTTAACAGGATCCAAACCTTGACCATCAAGGTCACTGATTTCTGATTTGCATTTAAAAAATTCCAGGATTTAAACTGAGGAAATTAGATGACATCCACGGTTTCTGTCCAGACTTATCATGTGATAGCAGCCGTCAGGCTTTCCATGTGTGGAAAATCCACTGGTAATGACTGATTAATTTACTACAGACAGCAGCACATATGAGCAACATGAACAGAGAAATGAGTCGGACCAAGCACACGTCCCTGTGGCACTCCATAATTCATCTTTACATGACCAGATGAGCCAAATGAGACTAACATAACTTTCCACAGGATCTATTGGAATTAATGGTGTCAAAGGCTGAGGTCTAACAGATCATCAGACATTATGCTGATTGGTCAGATTAACAACACTGGTATAACAGGTTGTGGTAAAATATTTTCATAAAATAACAATAAAGGTGCAAGAACATAAATATCTGTTCCCTTTAATATTTGTTGGTATTAGCTGTACATTAACACATCATTACAGTTACAGGAATTTTTTAAATGAACAATAAGCAAAATATAATATGAAATAGTGTTGCATGTCATTGTGGCCAAATTTGAATAATACTTAATATTTACTTTTTCAGAAACAGAAATCAAACAAACAAAATAATGCAGACACAAAGTACAGGTACGTATACATCTGATCGAATGTCACCTGACATTTAGACTCATAAATAAATAGATACTTTACTGTGTATAAAAGAAGAAAATCACAGTGATACAGTTTGAGCCTGTGAATGATCAGATTCACTGTCTTCACAGAACTAGAAGAAAATACTTATGAGAACGTTTCAGCGGTTTATGAGAACGTAAAATAAAATCAGTGACCACCAGTCCTTTCACAGGTAAGTTATGAACTAATAATTCAGATGTAGTGAAAAGGTACATATGTACAGTATTTCACTGAAGAACAACAGCAATGACAAATGCAATTAGTCACGCTTCACTTGAATCACTTTTCTACTTTTTGTTTTGCAGATGATCAAGAAATAACAATTCTGATATCATCACCTGCACCTTATTTATAGAGTCAAGCATTTCTGCATTTATTCTCTGTCCTCTCCTTTAAAAAAAACAAAAAACAAAAAAAGACCGGCCACAGCATTGTAAATATTAGAGAAATATTTGGTTGGGATGCGATTTATGTTTGAACAGAATGTGCCAGAGTGTAGTTTGTTTATTGTCTGTTTTTTTCTTCATGTTCCTACCATATTCAGTTCTATTCTCATTTTATTGAGTTTACTTCTTGCTGTACATACTATACTTCATATATTTTATTACTTATTGCTTTGGTGCCTTAGTGTTGCGGCGCATTTACACTGGTACCTACTTGCTTCTCTTTGCTTCGCCTCGGATCGCTCAGGATCGGCCCCTTCAGTTGCATTTACATTGCCGAGGATAGTCCTTCCTCCGTGTAGCTGACCATCATTCGTGACGTCATCTTTTATGCGGTTCATTCATTTCTGACCACGCCGTCCAGCTCCTGCTGAATTTTCTCATCGGCGACTAATGACAGAAAGGTTTGCACCTCGTCCTGAGTCTCTTGTTGTTGTTATTTCAAACACGTCTGCATGGTTTCCAGAAGATTTAAAAATGGCGTGTTTGCGGGGACAGATGCTTCCATGCCGCAAATTGATAACGCAACAATGCAGTGACAATTCCGACCAATAAGATTTTAGTACCTGCTCCGACCTGACCAGGTACTTTTTTTGGAACCGCAGGAGAGGAGGTACGAAAAGTTGTACCAGGTACCAAGTTCCAGGTCTTTTTTTGCCAGTGTAAATGCACCAAAACTGAAGCGAAGCGAAGCGAGCCATTGGTTGTGTTGAGGGAGTCTCTGTGTTGTTGTTGCTACTGTAACAAACCCATTCCTGCAAATGATCAATAAAGTATCTATCTATAGTGTACACACTCTCATGTTTGCTGGGTTTTGGGTTTGGGTTCTGTTTGTATTTTGGGGTTTTTGCTGAGTGTAGGTGTGGTGTTTTCCTTTCTGGCTGACACTGGAGCTGGAGGTGTGACTGATCGGGCTCCTGTACCTGATCTCACCTCATCAGCCTGCCGACTGAAGGCACCTGTGTTCTCTGCCAGAGGATTGTGTGTTTTTGTTCACGTCTGGATGAACTATTGCCAGAAGAGTTGTGTTTCCATGTTTGTTTTCCACATTGTTGTCTGACCAGACGTTGCTAAGAGACCGTCAGGTTCTTTGTACTCAGGCAACAATAAAGGTGTTTTCATGGTAACACCAGCTCTGTCTCTGCATTGTGTGTCTAACCTACTTTTCCCCATGTATGAATTCACCTGGAAGTCATAACACACCAATACCAAACTTTAACACTTCCCCTTATAGATGTACTTCCACCTGTAATTGTCTGACTTTTGTGCAAATAAATATCAGTCATGTGTATTCTGCACAACACTTCCATGTCTGAAGCTGCAGTGTGGTCCCTGGTCCTTGAGGGCCCCTATCCTGCATGTTTTAGATGTGTCCCTCTTCCAACACACCTGATTCAAATGACCGGCCAATCATCAAGCTCTGCAGAAGTCTGATAATGATCCTGATGATTTGAGTCAGGTGTGTTGGAAGAGGGAAACATCTCAAAACATGCAGGATAGGTGCTCTTGAGGACCAGGATCGGACAGCCCTGGTTTAGAGAATATGACCGTATTAAGACCTTTCTAAACAAACCACTTAAGTTTAAATCATGTCAGATGTTGTCTTTTCATATGTGATGACAATGTGCCTCTTACACCGAAGTGCTGTAAAACTGAAATGTTTGCATCACTGTTAATGATCAACACCAACAGTGCAGGTACAGAGGCACAGTGACAGGACACTTCCCCTCACACAGTACTTCCTTGTCCTGGCTTTATTTAAGGAAATCAGTGAACATTATACTGAAGTTAGCTGAGGGAAAGAAAAGGAGTGTGAGAAAAGTCTCTCGTGTTGTTACCACAGAAAACATAAACAGCTGAGATATGCATCATCCTTCTTGGTGTCATCTCAGATAAATTGTTCAACCACTTGATACAACTGATAAAGAAGTATTTATTTGCTTATATTTCTCTAAACCTAACCATTGATTATTGGTGTATAACAGTGATTAATTACACAACTGCCTTGTAGCTCAGGGGTTATTTTCAGGGAGATAAGGTGACACTATAGTTGACTGATTTTAATTATTTTCAGGACAGACTTTCTTCTGTGATGGAACAACTTTTTTGATGAAAAATAATTTACTAATGCTACTCAAATGAAGATTTTTCCCAACAAAAAACAAGTGTTTAAGGACAATATCTTACTATTTCATTGCAGTCTTATACAGACTATTTCCTTAAAAAAATACTCAGGTAATCAAATCTGTAATCAAATCAAAATCTGAAAACTTCTGTTTACTTCTGTTAACCTTACATTTTAAGACAGTGTGTGATTTTAACAATTTCATAACAAGGTCATAACTGAAGGTTAATACTTCTGGTAATTGCAGAAAAATAAGACATCTGTGAGTGAATTGCATTTATTTCACTACCAGCTTCACCAACAGTCTGACTTAAATAATATTCTCCTTTTGGAAATGACTTTTGGTGTAATATAGGATACTTGATTTAATTTAATTGATTTAATTGGATTTAATTTAATTTGTTCAATGTGAAAACTATTTGGAGTTATTTTATTCTCCCATTCTCTCTTTCTCTTTAAACTGAGACTTTATGTTTCAACTTGATGTGATTTAACTAAATTTTAAGTGTTACAGAGGGAAGGCCATGATTCATGGAGGTAAAAATAATTTTAGTATATCTTTACTAAAGTCTCTCACAGACTTGTAACTTTATTTTTCAGGTTTCACCAACGGAGCTGGTTTGTTGCTGGATGGTCCTTTTAATAAATCTGTAGGAGAGACAGTGATTTTCAACACAAATGTGACTCCAGAAACACCAGTTCTAACACTGACCTGGACATTTGGTGAAAAATATATCATCTCTTCAAACTTTACCAACTCAGAGTATGAAGGCAGGATCACCCTGCTACATCCACTGGATCTCTGGAGCTCAGGACTCTGACTCAGTGGAGTGTATGAAGTCAGCATTACACCAACTGATGGACAGTCAGTGATCAGTATCACCACCCTGCATGTGTATGGTGAGCAGCTATTTCATGTCTCTTTTAATGATTAACTCACATAAATCAAGAAATAGATGTTTTGTTTGTGCAGTGGGATTAAAGATCTATACAAAAGCTGTAAACCTCAACATCAGCTGTGAGTTATTAACCAACATGCTCAGTAACTTATCTCATAACATTTGCATGCAAACATCTGAGAGTTTTTTCATTCACTATTTGCCTTCTCATGCAACTAAGATGACTTATTTTTGCCCATCTATGTGATTTAGACTCGTACCCACAATATGAAATCAGCTGGGGGTGATGTAGAGAGTATTGATTGTGATTTGGTGCTTTATAAATACAACTGAATTAAACTGAATTGAATTGTGTTTGTGTACAGCACTTTGGCTGACCATGCTGTTTCTTAAAGTACTCTTTAAATAAAACTGAGTTGAGTTAAATTTGAGAGAATGATGATGTCACCCTCAAACACTATTCTGGCAAAAATGCCAAATCTTAACAGTCTTGTCTGAGACACCACATCTACTTTTATTTGCAGTGATTGTTCATGAAAATGTCTTCACTGAGATGATCAGGCTGCAGTTTCAACTCTGGGATTTATTTGGACATTGTGGACATGTCCAATAAACCCACTTGCTGCTGGATTTATTGGGACAAACTGGGCTCAGTTTTAAGGCAACTGCAAGCTGTGAAAATTAAATCAATATTGTGGGATTGAGTCCTATCATCTCCATTGCAGTCAACAATTGACAGATATTACCTTTTGTTCAACAGTTGCAAGAATAAATCCCCTGTGTTTTTCACCTCTCAGGTGGTACTGGGTCAGACCTGTAACCTGTTATCAGCTCCACTGGAATGACACAGATTGATTTACTGATAGACTCTTCGAGCTGAGGGTGAGGACACACGCCTGGTGTCTGACTGCCTCCATTGGACGCCTTTAATACAGCACCTTGCAGCAGTGAAGGGGTCTCACTCTTTCTTTACAATAAGCAACTGGCCTGGGTTGAAGATTCATTTATTCAGAACTAAAGAAGCCTCTTAGATGAAAGGAAGAACATCCTCATGAATCTTCAACCAAGTCCAGTCGCTCTGACTCAACAACACTTGGATAATGATTATGTGTCAGTGTTGTTTTTACATATGTGCTGTTTCTCGTTCCCTTATATTTTATGGTTTATAGATTTTAATTCTGATTGTTTTTCTTTTAAAAAATCAATTTGCCAACAGAGAAAATATGTGGCGCTACTGTCAGACCATCAACAATGTGACCAGTTGAGGGATCCTCTTTCAGCCTATAACATGTGAGGCTTCTGGCTCCATCCTAACCAACATGTGGTTGAAGGATGGTTCAGATCTGCTCCTAACTGACAACACGATGCTTTCTGACAATAACACAGTGTTGTCCTTTCACGCTGTGAGTAGAAAGGGCAGTGGACAGTATTCCTGTAATATCAGCAACCCCATCAGCAGTGGTGGAGCTGAATACAGGATGGATGTTAACTGTGAGTAACAAGCTCTTCAGGTTACTGTTCACACACGGGTGATACAAACGTTGAGCTCAGTATGTTGTGTACTATAGACAGTGTGCACTTGTTCTTTTCACATTCATAGGAAAACAGGAAGTGGTGATAATTTCTGTAGCTGTGTAGTTGTTCGCTGTTGTGTTATTATTTAAACAGAGCAGCATCATAAGGACTAAAATGCTGTTACTGAATGAGTCATTGACATACATGTTGTTTGACTAATCTAATGTACTTGACAGTGTTAATTCTCCTCTTCCTCTTGTCTTTTAGATGGACCGGAGAGTCATTATCACAGGTCCGAATGAAATAGAAGAATTTAACATGAATCTGCTCGACTGAATCTCCACCATCTGCATTTTACACCTGGCTACTTAATGGGAGAGATGGGAGGATGGGAGCGAGGTATTTATCTATTCTGCTGTGTTAACTATAAATGTGACTGAAGTTTCTGACAGTGGTGTCTACATCTGTGAAGCCTTGAATTATATAACCTGGAAAACAACCTATGAAGTCCGTCCACGCTCTGACTGTTAAAGGTAAAGTTCTGTTTTTGATGACAGTAAATGGAGGAGGTCAAATTTATATCCTGGTTTATTGTAGACTGCAATACTGACACTCCTGGTTTCAAGGTTTCTTCTGTTTCATTTTAGGCCTGACAGAGAAAACCCCTGCAGGTCTTTCATGTGGCGCCATTGCTGCAATAGTAACATGCACATGTCTTGTAGTTGCTGCTGGAATTGCTGGAGGGTATTTTGGTTGCAAAAAGTAAAGTAAAACAAGATCCACAAAATAGTCAGGTGTGTTTATATTTTGCCATCAGTTATGAATAGTGGCACTTGTAGTGGTAGACAAACACGATGACCACATCACCTGTTCGTCCGATCACTGTATAATTACTTAACTTCACCCTAATAGGAAATAACCCTTTCAAATTCAAAATGTATTCAATGGATTACATCTTACTTTTAATTATGTAAATGTGATTATTCATAGCAGTTCACAAAACATTAAACCTAAAATGAAATTGTCCATGGTTTAAAAGGCTTCTACATTATACAATGTTGAGCATCGAGACATTAGTGCTAATTGAAAGTAACTTTAGCTCAGAATACTAATGAAAACCCTAAATGTCATCTTTTATTTATCGTATTATTCAATCGACTGTTCCTCATAGCATCCTAAAATGTTCGCAACTTGTCAGTATGTTATTATGTTCTGTTGATCAGAATAACATAAGTGGTATAACTACATTTAGTATATTTTCCTAAAATAACCACAAATTGCAAGGATTTCAATAACTGTCCTCTGTGGTGTTGGTTTTTATTAGTAGTACATTAACAATGATTCATTGCCATTATTCAGGAAAAACAACAGAAACACAAGCAACAAAGATCCTCAAACACAAAATACAGGTATAGACCTGATCCAGCGTCACCTGACACTTGATCCATCATAAATAGCTACTTTAGCAGCTCTGTGGAAAAAGAACACAATGACCTATGAATAATCAGATTCACTGTCTTCACAGAACATGAAGAAAATACTTATGAGAACCTTTCAGTGATTTATGAAAATGTAAAATACTCTTGATGATCATCAGTCCTTTCAAGGAAAAGATATGACCTAATAATCCTGATTCAGTGAAAAGGAACTGCTGTATTTTAAATGGAGAACAGCAACGTGAGCAATGTGAGTTTTTTTTTTTACTTTTTATTTTGCAAATCATCAAGGAACTACCACAATTCATGTCTTCACCTGCAAGTTGTATGTCAGAATATAATTGGTTTATCACTCTAAACAGCCTGAGGTTTGAATCGGCTACTAATAGTTTGGCTGTGTGCATTCACGTTATTATTCACTTGAATTTCTATATTTCCCTTTCTTTTTCTTGAAGAAATATTTTAGACAGCAAAGAAGTCTGAATGGTCCAGTGAAGCTGTACCTCAACAGGTAATGATACCAAACTTTGACACTTCTCCTTATAAATGTGGTTCTATAGCAGCTGTAATTATATGACTCCTGCAATTGAATGTCAAAAATTCGCCTATATGATGTCTGAAGCTGCATGCTGTCCTCTGTTGTGTGTGGTTGTAAAGACTGAAAATCCATTAATACAATATTAAAGAACAATACATTGATCTACCAACCAGTATGTGGAACAGATAATCCAAATTTAAAACTCAGTGACTGATGTTATTTTGCGGCAGCTTGTTGTGAAGCTCTTATGCCTCCTAGCGGCCAAATCAATAAATGCACATATTGCAGCTTTAATCATCTATAAAGAAATTGATTATCTCTGGTTGAGCAAATTCTACAATCCATTTTTGTGTGCACATAGCTTTGCTTCTGCTCATATTCATCATCAGTTGAGAAAAGATGACTCACTTCAGCTTGTGTCATAGCTACACAAAACAATACTCTTCTGCAACTTAGTTCAAAAGCAGTGATTTTTTTTTTTATTGCTCTGGGGTACAGACACAGTAAAACACAAAACATTATTGCCCCACAGTGCTGTATAAAAATGACACAAAATAATTTAATTCATAAAATAAAGTAAAAAAAACAGCAAAATCCAAAGAAACCAAACATGCAATGGAAACCGAAGCCAGACGCTTCATGCTATCATTAAGACACAAATAGCTGTTCATTTTCACACAGTGACATTTAAATTTCCAGCACGTTCCTGTGTCATAGGACGATGAAGAATTGATGAGTTTCACAGCCACAGGGACGTAGTTTCATTCAGGCAAAAAGAAAAATGTCTGCAGCTCAGGCGATTTTTAAAAACCAGCAAAGAAACCCTCTCCTCCCTTTAATTATTTCCTATCACTGAAAACCAGAAGTGATTACTGAGATTTTCCTCTCAGTCCTCTCTGTTCAGAAGGCTTCAGAGCCACCAGCACGAAGTTCCTTGGAGAGAAGTTTGGGTCGAAGAGAGGAACCAGCTGACTGTCCACACCTGCAGAGAGTCAAGGCTTTAGTTGAAGATGATGCAATTACACAAAGATGAGATGGCAGATTAATGACTTTAGTGTCCGGCGGCTCACCGTTCTCCTGCAGGTAGATCATCCTGTCCAGCAGCACAAGTGTCTCCACCACAGGAGCCAGCAGCAGGGCCAGGCTGAAGTACACCACCACCCGGGTCTGCTGCTTCAACATGGCCTCCACTCGCTCCGGGTTCAGGGGCAGTTCAGGAGGAAGGCCGACCCGGGCCAGACCCAGACGGGCGTACCTGGGCGAGGACATGGATGTAGACAGGAATATTATTCTTATTCTTTTCAAACACTGCACAGTACAAACACACTGACTTTACCATGATGCTTACTGCTACATTTTTTAAGAACTGGAAGCTTTGGGATTTTCCTCCTACGGTTAGCGCCACAGGATATTGTGTAACTTCAAAAATCTGTGTAAAAGCCCAGAGGCTGCAGTGTTCACTCACTCTGTAAAAGATAATAAATGGGCTTTCTTGATAGTCTGGATTCCTGCCCTGCGTAGATCTGGCCTCGCTTCCCTGATGAAGGTCTCCAGCATCGCCCTGTAACAGTGCGTCCTCAGCAACTCGCTTCCCTCCCTTAACCTCCGCACATAGTCCTCCACAGCATGGCACGCCCCCTCTCGTGCCTTATAAGACAGCTGATACCCTGGCAACCCCCTCACCCAGGAGCTCATCGGGTAACCAAACTCCGAGGGGAGCGATTCCTGGCCCGGAGTCAGCGGAGAGGGAGGTACGACCAGTCCTGGAGGGGTGGGGTTTTCTTTGGTTGAGATTTTCATGTAACAACAAGCCACAGATGTGATGCCGCGAACATGCGGGCAGTTGACAAAGTGGCGGAGGAGGGTGGCGCTGAGGTCACCGCAGGCATGCAGACCAGTCAGGACAAAGTCTGGGTAGCCTGGCAGGCTGTTTTCCTCAGAGACTACACCCCCCTGATCAACAGGCTGAACACATGTGCAGCAGTTCTGAGAAGATGACTCCTCTTCAGACTCGTTTAACTGTTGTTGCGATGACAGTTCAGAGTCTTGGGAGTTCACATCAGAGTGTGTGGAGGCGTGAGATGGCGACATCTGCATCACATGAGCGCGATCCTGATGCTCAGACCCCCGCAGTCTCTTTTTGCTGGGTCCTGATGGAGTCGGGGGACCTTCAGTGATACAATCTGCAGCTCTGAGCTGATTGATGAAAGCCTCCCATGATGCCTTCGGGTTTACCCAACCTGCCACATGACGGGGAGAGGACTGACCTACCGGGAGCTGATAGGAGCAGTTCTAAGAAGGAGAAAAATATTTATTAAGATTTATCTGAAGTCATCTGAGGCAAGAGCTTAAACCTAAATGAAAATGTCCACCTTGATACTGCTGGAACTTTTCTGTAATAAAAAAAATAAAACTCCATTATGCCCCTCAATGCTAGGAGTCTTGTAACATTTTTATGGTCAGTGCGTTACCAGTTTACAACTTTATACTTTTTTGTTGATTCTCACTGCAGCTGTTGTCAGAAAAGAAAAAAAAACACCCTGTACACTACCTGCTGAGCATCAAACAACAGGTAGACTCAGTTAGAGAGTGGCTGGTGAAGGAAGTCAAAGATTAAACAGCTAAAGAGTAGGATAATTTTCTGAGGAGCTAGTAGAGAGAAACCTAAAAGGAGAGTCAATATTGCTTTAACATTCATCGAGTGGACAGATACATCTCTGTAGGTGAATGGTAATGTTGCACTACATCTGCCCTGAAGTACAAAAAAAGCCACAGTTTGTTAAAAATGTTAACAGAACAAAAGGTAATGATGACCTTGCTGCTCCTAAGTGGCAAAACACAGTCACTGCACATTACATTTTACTCTTGTTAGACATCAGCTAGTAATTCTAACTTTTAAGGAGATATGATGCTATGGTTTACTTCTATATTCCCATGCTTAAATCAACATGCATTGTAAAATCAACAGAATCTACTTCAGTTTTTTGATTTCCTACAATTCTCAGAATCCCTGTTCGATAATATTTTGTGAATAGACATCAACTATTAAAATATAATAATGAGAGAAACTGAAAATGTTTAATAATTGTGCAGCCAATTTTGCAACATGTCTCTGACTATAGATTAACAGTGTGCATTATGTTTAGTAAATCTCCAACCTTTTTCTGTTTCTCCTTCTCCAAGGCCCACAGTAACTGTCCATCAAACCTGGATGCCATAGCAACCAAGGTGTGATCAGCCTCGATAGCTGTCACAGACAGTCCGAGCCCAAAGGACAGGAAACGAGTGAGGTGACCCTGTTTGGAGCACAGCAGTGGACACGATTCAGTGTTTTAATGAGTGTGCTAAATTATTGCTTGACTTTAAATTCTGAATATGCTGTATTCAGTGCTTTTTTCCTATAATAATGCAATGCAGTATTCAGTGTGAATCATTTAGATGTTATGTTGAAAATGCTACCATACTGATGGTATGTGCGGATGTGAAAATCCTGCTCATAGTTGATAAACAAGCATCTAACTCAATGCAGTCTGTGAATGATACCTGTCCAGAGCCCACATCCACCACCCTGTTGCAGTCGGTTTGGTCACAAAGTTGTTTTACCAGCTGGGAAATAAGAAAAAAAGCATTTACAACAGTTAACAGTAAAACAAGTACATGTTCAAAAAATAAATTTAAAAAGCAGCAAAAGAGAAATCCTGTACCTTTCCCAGCTTGCGTATTTCATGCTGTTTCTTGGGTTTAACGTGTTTTCTGAATATGTGCCCGAGCAGTGAGCTCTGACTCTGGTTTTCCAGGAACTCCTCAGGCTTCCCTGAGCCTGCTAACATGCTTTGCTCATCCCTGCACTCTCTGGGAAAAGCCAGGGCATGAGCTGTGGCACGGAAAGCCAAGAGGGACAGAGGCCACACTGAAGGATATCTGCAATGAGAAAGTCTCTATAGTTAATACCTATCACACAAGGCTGCATTGCTCTAAAACCAACTGTACAACAAAAAGTACTTAAATAAAGTTAACATTTGCTTATGATGAGTTGATTTAGCTTTTCGTGCTAACATATTTTCCTGCACCAAAAAAAAAAAAATCCTTGTTTAAGTTTTTAGATATATAACATCCACTGCCTCTGGAGGGTAAAACATAATGAAGACATAGGTATGACTTCTTATTCACCTTCTAAGGCCTATTTAGGGAATATAACAAGTTTGATTATTTGTGTCCAGACTTTACAAAACAACATACTCCACCAGGGTTAATTAGATGGAAGGGGGAGCAGAAAGCTGACATGAGACTAACTGTTCCTGGAAAACTATAATAACACAATTGCAGAATAATAACGTTTTGTTGTTTTGTGCTGCAGTTTCTTGCCTGTGCTCATGTTTCCTACCATATCTTTGTTATTTTTGATATCTCAGAACTTGTGAAGTCCCTGATTATAATCCAGTAGTAGCCTACCTCCTGTTTCCATTGGAAGCATCCAATAACAGGTCTGCAACCTGTGGATATGACAGGTCCTGTAACACTGGCTGCCAGGTGCTGGGTAATGTGTGCCAGAGATCTTCAGTGAAGAACTCCTGCAGAGGGAACAACAAAAGTTTTTTGTTGTTGTAGGAAACTACAAAAAGGATGGGATGTGAATTTGAGCTTACAACAACATTCCCCAATGTTGTTACTGTGAATAAAAAGTTGCTTGTATAACTTTATTTATATCTTACATCCAGATTTTAATTTCACTCTTGTTGGTGATTCTTGCTGCTAATGAAAGCACTGAATACAGCTTGTATTAATAGGCACATGATTGGTGGACCACAAAGCTACAACAACAAGTATTACATGTATGCAATAACAAATAAACTGTACATTTTTGGTGTTACTGAAGCTATGTAGTCACAGGAATGTATCCCTCTTAAACCAGCTGCAGACTGCAAACAGAAGCCACCTATTGATACGCACAATGATGTAGGAGTCGGACAGGTGGCTGTAGTGAGACAGGAAAGTGATGAGTCGTGTCCCCAGCTCTCTCTGTTGCTCTGCTGAGAAACTGGATGCAAACATGTCCACATCTCGTGCTGCTGACAGTTCACTTGACATACGGGACCTGGAGGGGAGCTGATGTTAGCAGTTAAAATAAATCGTACCTAAAATACCGAGACCATTACCAATTCGGTCATAAACTTTTTATAAAGTAAATCCTGATGCTTTTGTTATTAGAAATACTGACGGCGAGTAGCCACCAGCTAGCTGTAGCTATCTAACTTTCATATGTAAAATGCCAATGCGTTTACGTTACCTCAGTAATTCCTAATACTAATACTACGCTATGGCAACTTGTTAAGTTGTTACTGAAAATGTGCAAAAACTTTGTGGTAAATAAAATCAATGAGGAATGTTGGGTATAGAATGATTTTTTTTTTATCATTTACTACGAAAACTGTTGAAATACCATGGATTATTGATGAGATATAACACATAACACAAACTATGCTTCTGATTCCGGATACTGAGAGCTGCACGTGAAAGCAGCAATGACCCGGATATTGATAGTATGTGGAGCGCAGGAGGACTCGTGTGGTTCACAGTGTATGCAGCAGGTCTGGAATTATATTTCACCTGGTTATTTTCAGAGCTTTCCTTACAGGGAATTTCTTGGTGTGAATATACGGATGTTCACGTACAGACTGGGCTGAGATTTCCGTTGGGGGGCGTTTAAATCCGACAGTTATTCCCCCACCGAACTAGCATTAACGTCAGTGAGCTAACGCTAGCCGCGGCTAACGTCAACAATCGTTCGCTGACATTTATATCACAAGTGAAAGTAACGTTAAACAATCTGAAATTCATTACTTTTTAAAAAATTTTTAAATATATAGAACAGTAATTGTGTATTTTCTTGTAACAGTTGCTTGTATTTTACTTGTTTTTTTTAAACGTTATAGTTGGCCTTGGTAATTATCAAGCCAAAGAGGAAAACGTGCTGGGTTAAAGGCACTGACATGAAAACAGTGTTTGATTGCTGTGTTTGTGTTTGCCTTACAGGATGATACATCTACACAGGTTTCAGCTGATACTTACTGGACAACAGAGAGCAACAACCTAACGAGGAAGTCGAAATAAGCAGACCTACACAACTGTTTTGTGTGATAAGAAAACATACCATTTGATGTAAACATGTCGGATATAGTGATCAACGTTTGCGCTCCTGAGGATAATGTACAGAGGACAAAGCTAACAGCAAAGCAAAGGAAGAAAAACAAGTGGTTTCGTAAGAGGATGCAGTATTTAGAGACAAAGGGCTACGTGGAAAGTAAAGAGAAGTGTAACCACTACAAACATGACCAAACTCCATGCCAAAATGGAGCTTTCACAAAACATCCACCACCTCAAACTTCCACACAAAACAAAAGTGTACCTCGTCTTGTCACCACAGCCAGTACTTCACACTGTAGCTCCAGGCCTTCAGCATCCACACACAGCATGCCTTCCTTGACTGTCACTGTGAACAACAAAGGCAGCCACGAAAAGCCAAAGGAACCTGTGAACACAAAATCAGCAGCTGTCGGCCCCAGGCCTGCAGTTTCAGACAGCCTCAAATCTTCCACCACTCCAACAGGGATTCCTACAAAATATCTCGCTATTGACTGCGAGATGGTGGGTGTAGGACCAAAAGGGCGCATCAGTCAGCTTGCACGCTGCAGTATAGTGTCCTACGATGGAGATGTGGTTTACGATAAGTTCATCAACCCCTCCATGCCTGTCACTGACTATCGCACCAGATGGAGCGGCATCCGGCGCTGTGACCTCATCAAGGCCACACCGTACTCAGAGGCCAGGAAGGAGGTGAGAAAATCCTCCATTTTGAAATCATTCTTTAATTACACAAATACTGCCAATTCACAGCAAAATGTAGCTTAGCATGTAGTCATTTTTTGATTTTGTTTCCACTGTTTTCTTCTGCAGGCATTGCTGTTAATCAATTTATAATTTGAATAATGATTTGTCAGAAAAATGCTCATCACAATTTAATAAATGTCCAAAGTGACTGACTAAGCCTAATAATATTATTTCCCATCATGTAAGACAGGACAAAAGTACATCTTTACAGTTAAGGAGCTTAAACAAAGAGTACAATTTTTGTTTTTGTTTGATAGATCATTTCAGATTTTCTACTACAGAAAACCCTTTAACAGTCACTGTCGCTCCGTCTGAATCAGCCATTACTATTTGGGGAGAAAGGCATTCAGAAGGAGCTGGATTAGACACATAAAAGTAGACCAGTAGATCTTATTGTCTGGCAGAAATTATGTCACACAAAGACAAACAGTGCTGAAAATAGACAAGGATTACAATATGGTCATTGGCGCAAACTGAAGAACAGACCAGCTTTGCCTCCCAAGGTTCTGAAAAGACCTCAAAACATCAATTTTAGAATAAGCAGCAAAGTGCTTTATTGCCCTCAGTGATTCTTGTCATACTGCAAAACATTGCAAATTGTCACATAAGAGAAAAAAAGTGGAGCTAATATTTTCCAAATTTCCATATTTACACATAATAAGTGTGTGTATGTAAATAATGTAAATTCCTACTAAGTGATTGCAGTGTTTCTGTTGGTGCTGCTGTTTCTAAGTTTGTCCTTTTCTGTTTGACCCTGCATATCTATTTTTGTCTCATGGGGACAAACTTAATCATGTTTTATTCAAAATTGTGCTGCATCAAATAACACAGCACACACAGATGGGTTGTTACAGTTTCTCTAATGCAGTATTTGAAATTCACATCAGCCTGTAAGTGTTGTCCGGTGCCAGAATATTCTTCATTAGATGCAGATACAGTTAAATAGCCTAGAAAACAGCAATGGATTTGTTTTGTTGTTAAAGTGACATCATTAAGCATTGATTGAATTCAGCACATACTCAACACTCGCTTGCTGTGATGTAAATTTTCTGTCTGGTAATATCCTTTTAGAAATTGATGTAGCTGCTTAAACTGTCTAAACCCACTGACTTTAGAAATGTATCATCTGTGGATGCTGTAGATCCTGAAGCTGCTCATGGGGAAGGTGGTGATCGGCCATGCCATTCACAATGACTTCAAGGCCCTTGGTTACTCTCACCCCGCTGTCTTGACCAGAGACACGTCGCGAATCTCTCTGCTCAACCTGAAGGCCGGCTTTGCTGAGAATGAGTGCGCCTCGCTGAAGAGACTCACCAAGGCCATCTTTAACCGTGACATCCAGGTAGGAGAAGTTATCTGTTCGGTTCAGTTTAAATATTTTAAAGTTAAAGTTGAACAAGTTTGATAAAAGTACAAAGATTATTTTCTCTGTACCAGTTATACTGGCTGTTTGGTTCTTAGTTGGATCCAACATTTCAAAGCTGTATGAAGAAGTCGGTTTTTCTTTAAAGATTTATTAAATATATATTTTAAACCTTGAAGCCTTTTTAGTGCTTTATAAGCACATTTTCATTTCACTCTGCAATCATATAATAGCAGGAGGAAGTCTCTGAGTAAGCACCAGGCACCTTTATGTTAAAGTCACAAAGTCAATTTTACCAGGTGGAACCTTGTAATACTGTTACCTCTGACACAGCTTCAGTATTAATTGAATGCTGTCCGATCAATATCAAGGCTAGAGCAGCACAAGATGAAATACACAGAGTGCTGTCTTTGCTTCCCTTTGTGACAAAACAGTTTAAAAAAACCACAACCACAGTAACAGTCAGACCTGTCAATCCCTGTATGTTTTCAGATTTCATCCATTGCACCTGCACAGAGAAATGTCCAGCAAAACACTTCACGTAGGCCACAGGATGTGAGAAAAGTGCCAACTAAACATCTTGTCATTCAGTGCTTGTGCATGACCAGAGTTTAAATTAGGCTGCAGAATTTTCTCTCGCAAGGAATTTCTAAAATTGATGAGTGTGTTTATCAGTGGATTTACTGTGAGAGGTCAGGGAAACTTCTATTGGTCAATAATTACGCCTTCAGTAACAAAAGTGTTTTAAAAATCTGTCACAGATGCAGCTTGCAAGAAAACAGAAAATCCACACGGAGCATTGCAGCTCTTTCCCCAATGTTGTTTTTATGAATAAAGCAATAACTAACATTTACATAATGAACATCGGTGCCTGAATGACAAAAATCCATTTCTTGAGAAGGAGAAATAAAGCCAACAGTGTTATGTATTTTAATTCTGAAGAAGGGATATTAGTTGGTGTACTGCAAGCTCTTTGCTATGGTTGACAGAAACATAAATTTTAATATGTAAACGCCTGACCTCCACGTTGGACCATGACTGATGTAAACAAAGAGGGAACAGAAATGCTCTTAAATATACTCTGTAATCAATGTGATCAATCAGATGATGATGAGCTGTGATAGAGTTGAGTTGGACTATGCCCTTTGTCTCTTCAGCACCATGTGTGGTACAGGGTGCTGGTCCAGTGTTTGACCTCATGTTAGACCATAGACTGTATAGAATGGATGAAGCTAATGTGACGCCACCCGTTGGTTTGTTGACTTGCGTTTTGAGGTCAGGAGTTTGGCATTTGAACTTGGCCATGTTGTTTTTTTGCCAGAAGGGACCATATCTGGAGGTGAAGGTCGGACCTAGTAGAGGGGTCTGAGGTTGCTTCCCAGTGCGTATGAGACTCGAGTTTATGTCTCACCTCATTGGAGATTAAATATGTCATAAAACTAACACCACTCCTAAATATTCCTCTATTTGAAGCCTGATATCTACTTAATGATGAAATCATTTGTAGATGAACCAGATTGAAAGCTACAATTTTTTAATTGAAGTCAGGTGGAGTCAACATCTTGTGGCCAATGATGGTATTTCACATTTTTGCACTGGCTTCACATCTCGTTTTTGTCATTTGATTTCAAAGTAACAATAAATCAACCAAATGAAGACTACATTATCAGCATTGTTGTGATTTGGACTGTTTTCATTTTTAAGTCAAGAAGCAAAGCCCTGTTCAGGTGGCACAGACTTTGAAAGAATGACCCATAACAATGGTAATATGTCATGGTTATTTATTAAATGTCAACCTATTCTCTCTTGTTTTCTCAGTCTGGGAAGAAAGGCCACTCTTCTGTGGAGGATGCCAAAGCCACGATGGACCTTTACAAAGTGGTGGAAGAGGAGTGGGAGAGGAAACTGCTACTACAGGCCAGTTAGTGCCGAGTGTTCAGGACACAACATGGACGTGAACTCAGTCTAAGTGAACATTTAATATGTCATGTAGTGGTTTGGACTGTCCTGTTGACATGTGAATGAAGAAACCATGAACAACTGTATAACTTCTACCAGCTGCCTGAAATTTAAATCTGTGCTATTACCATGTGAGGAGCAGACTATGAATGACTCTCAGAGCAAAACACTTTGCTGTGATCTTTTTAGTTTCAACACTTCCATTCTTTCTCAGGGTTTCCACTGTGTTTAACTGGTGCTCCTGCCACTTGGGGGCAGTCATGTCTTTCCAGCAACACAAGTACGTTATTGAAACAGTATCTATGATGTACATTGGTTTCAGGCTTTCATAAGGTAAAGGTTTTTTTTAATCAAGTCAGCACCTCACGCCTCGCGTCGTACTTACACCACAGTCGTGTATCGTCATCTTCTTACCATTTGATAAAGAAATTCAAATCTGGCTAAAATAGTACTGAAAGAGCTCCCTCATGTGTCACTTAAGACATAATAATCAATAATATTGTTTTAAAAATTTCAGCCAGTAGTGTTTTTCAGGGCTGTAGCTAGGTTTTAGTAGAACTGAAGTCACAAGTCCAACTTTTATTGATGATCATTTTTAAAAAAAATATATAAAAATAACCAGTGTTTTAAGTTCTTAAATATCTTAATGTAAATGTTTTTTAAAGTATAAGTGTCTATACTACACTGTTAAAGTTCTTAGTGTTTATGTATATATATTTCAGAAGGTTATAAACACTATAAAATCTCATATAGCCTACGTTTTAAAACTAAGGTTATTTTGATTTCCACCATGATTTTAAAGTAACTCGTGGTATTAATAGTTTTCCAGAACCTGCGAATCCTCCAAAGTAAAGAGGTCGTGACTTCAGGGTCCTCTGAACTCGTAGCTATGGCCCTGATAACGCTCATGCTTCTCCTGGTGCAGGACTGACTGATGACCACCAGTGTTCAGTCGAGTGTCTGCTGCTTTTCCAGCCTGTAAATTTAAATCTGCTATTATGGAAGAGTTTGTAAAATCTCCTATGCAATGTTGGACAAATTCAGTTGTCTCTCCCACCTTCAGCTTCATCTTCAATAAATCTTTACCACAACATATGAAGGTGTTGGAATGATTATGCGAGTATGTGTCTTGTACCCTGCAGATTTGATCTGATCCACGACAGCACCTCCACAGAGCTCATCAACAGCTGCATCATCACCTCCTCAGACTTGACACCAGTAACAACACAATGCTGTAAACATACCATTCTTCCACAGTCTCACACTGCTCCACTTTATGTCTCCTCTGGCAACTGTTTGTCCTTAAAGGTGAGTGTATCAGCACTATTTCCCTGCTGTGAGTTCAACACCAGCACATTAATTATACAGCATGCCATCCTTTCTCGAAAAAAAAGTCACACTGGATGCAGCGGCTGGCACAGGAAGGCTCATTAAAGAGGTAGAAACAAAACCAAACCTCACAGGCAGCACTAAGACGAGCACAGCAGCACTTTCTAGGTCTTTGTTAGAAAACCCCTGCATCCCTCAGAATACCATGCTGTCCCAATCTGAGATCTCAGCAACAACAACGAGATTTATTGCCTCCTGTCTACGTGTAGTCTCTAAAGTGGCATTAATCATCTAATTTATATTAATGTGTGTGTAATGTGAGTGTGGTTGCTCAATATGATGAGCCCACAGAGGATTGTTCCCCTGATCTGCAGGTCCTCCTCAGCTGTGTGGAAGTTTTTAGCATGTGTCAGCTCAATATTTTAGTTGTCCAGTGGAAAATGTTCCCAGTGGTCACTTTGAATATTACAGAGGTTACTTCATTGTTAATAAAACTACCTACAGCAGAATCAATTATTATTTCTTTGTATAATTGAAGTTTTTGGGGTTTATTTTTGTAAAAGTTTCCCTTTGCCTTGATAAGAAAAGTGTGTTTGTGTGCATGACCTGAGCTCAATATGTAGGAAGCCAGTAGAAGAAACTCACAACTTCAGCTTGATGGACTCTAACACTGTCGTCTTGGAATATGCATAAGCTAAAAGTGGAGGGAAAAAATCCATTGATGGAAAAACCTGGCCATTCAGTATATTCAGAGTCAGTTGCTGAACTTCAACCTGACCAACTGAAGCAACCGGGGCATCTCTTCTGGACCTGATGTGCACATCACTCTGGACACATCAGACCACATCACCTTTTTCCAATGCTTCCAGTCCACTGCACATCTCTTTAGTCTAAATCTCTGAAGTTCTCCTCCCATTGTTCATGTGGACATGCTCTCAAAACATAGCTGTGAGTTCTACTGTTGATTTTTGACAACTTGATTCCATCAAATGTTTAATTGATCTCCAATCACGACGGCAGATGATGATCCACCACTATCTTAACAGGTTTTAATCATGCATTGAATAGTTGTTAGCCCACTTTGAGTAGCTTCAGTTTAGTTTCTCCCTAGTTGTTTTCTTTGCTTGATGCAGCCAATAATCAAACCCTTCTGTAATGGACCAACATCTTTTCCCCTCCCAAAGGATATCTCTATATGTGAAGCTACTCACTGCGTCAGTTAGGGGTAAATAACTTAATAATTAATCACTGCAGTAATTATCCAGTGGAGGCTCCTACCTATTTGCTTTGTTAAATCCAGGTGATGACTGGTGATCCAAACCTGCCATCTTGTTTTGTTGGTTACAAGTAACATCTGATGTCATGTTCAAACTTCACCCATTTGACTGCCACACCATCACTACTTTGTTACTTTGAAGCAACATTGTTTCAACAAATAACCCTGAACTTCTTTGGCCTTTGCAGCATTTTTTGCTCAACCTTTAACAACATTTAATCCATCATCTAGATTATCCCATACTGTTTACCCCCTCTTAATCTCTTTGTATATGCGCAGTAATGTGAATGATTTGATTTTATACCCTGTTATTAGCTCCATAAGTGAAAGCCAGAGCTTTGAAGCTGAGAGAGGCTTTGGATTATCTTCTGAGCCTGTGTTGAATTTAATGTTAAAAACAAGTTTTCTGTTTCCTATCTGAGGCTGAATTAATATTTTTAAAGAAGAAGAAGCTGCATCTTTTGTCTCACTGATTCTTTTACTGCTTTAAATCTTTAACAAATGTGCCTCCTCGTTATAGATTTAAATACTTTTGAAATTAAAGAAGATTAAGTGATCACCTGCTGTATTAATAAGGCCCTGAAATATATGAAAGAGCACTGCTGGCCTCATTAGGCAATACAATATGGATTTTATGGAATTTATTGCCCCCTGGGTCAAGTTACTGGGCACTGGACTCTGCAGATTACACTTTCCAAGCACACATCACAGACATATTAGTCATGGCCCAGCATCAGCCCCACGTGCATAATTCGGTTTTTATTACCCACTGTCAGGCCATCAGGAATTTGCCCATTTTGCAGATTGTTAGTTAAACTTACATATATAATACATACAGTGAGCACAGCGTGGGTTGGGTGCAGGATCAGCAACACAGAGGATCTTATACAGTCATGCATGAAGGCTCAACCGGGTGGAAACGGACAACTTTCTTAGTTTCTTTGGGCCCAAGTTTCAAGGTTATTAAATAAAAACAAGATGGAAATGTATTACATAATTAACAACAGGCAGTATTGAATGAGCTAATAACTCTGACTCTACCTTATGGTCAAAGGTGTAGAGAACGATAAATTGAAGTGTCTGATGATGATGTTCTTAACTGCAGCTCTTCTGTGAGATTAATAGGTCTCATAGATTTTTTCTTTATTAAAGCTCTTCTAATCAATATATAATCAGAAATACATTATTCATAGGTATAAATCACTGGACTCTTTAGGTGGGAAAGAGTCAACTTGGATGACCCATGAATTGTATTTGACATTTCCACATGGAGTTACAGTTTTATGTATAAAGTTTTTTTTTAGTGTTAAAGTCCATGAAGTTATATTTGTGACTGTTGTCTTCCACTCTCATGTTAAGTTTAAACTTTCAAACTAATGGATTCTGATGATCAACTATCCAGCAACAGTGAGCTTATAACCTCACCACTTAAATGCAAAGTGTATAATGTACTGAACTTCCCATGCTGAATATTTGACCTCAGAAGTTTTGTTTAATTGCACCATTATTATCCAGCTCTGCAGCTCTTTAGCCTTTAGCCTCTTACAGCTTTAGTTTTATGCCACATTACCATATGGTTAAGCTTCACTACTCTTATCGACTTTTCCAGAAAGTGTTTTCAGAGAAAAGCCTCTGATGAAATTCAATGTACGCAAACAAAAACTTAGAGTTTTCCTGGTGAGGAAAGTGAAACAGCATCCAGATGTGTAGCGGTAGGAACTGATATATTTTTATAGCTGTTGATTCAGTAGAGAAGAGGTTTGTGGGATTTTGGCTACTAAAAAGCTGTTTATTTTTTTCTCTGTATTTTTGTAAAATACACAAAAAAAATGAATACATTACAGAACAAACTGAATGACTAAGATGTTCAGTTTTTCTAATTTGCTTGTTAAATTTGATACAATTAGTGACAATTTAAATCAAACATCTGTTCTACCATTTTACATCTTTTTTGTTGTTGTTGACAGATGTATAATTTTGTGTGTTTTTACTGCAAAAACATTGATAAAGGTGTTTTTACCAGTGTCATTGTTGTTACATAGACGTCCATCATTAAACAGTCAGTAAAACAATGCACAAAAGCCATTGTAAAAGGTATTTTACCAAAGTTTGTTGGTGGCCCATCGGCTGGAAAACCTTTTTTTTTTGCATGTGTGTATACATAAATATAAATATGCTGTACTGAGGAGCAGTTTAAAAGTGATATTGCACCTCATGACACAAATTTTGACCTTCACACTGTTTCTATGCAATCTTGCATTAGTCTCGCACCACCATCAGTCAATGGCCAAAGCATAAGAGCAATTAAAAAAAACGTCAAAATCAGGTAAACACATTATTATGAGATGATGTGGCTCTGACTGATGTTATTTTGAGATGTTATCTTTTAATTAGAAGACACAAAATTACAAAATAAGATACAGATCTCTCCAGGTGTTAGCAGAAATTTAACAAAACGTGTTCATTATTTTCTTCAGTGGAGAATGCAGCAGTGTAAATGTTGACTGTTCATATTAACCTTGACCCCTTTGCTGGGACATATTAGGGTTATTTTTTAGCTTTTTATGTGGTTGTTCTGCCCCCTAGTGGCCATTAAAATTAGTCATTGCAGCTTTAACATTGATGTATTCATGGCTTAGAGGAGGGTAGGACAATACTGAGCATCAATTTATAGTTAGCTCCTATTTACTGACAAAAATTCAACTAAATAAATCAACACCCTTATTAGCTGTTTGTGTGTTAAGCTCTCAGCAGGGATTGTGATTATCCAGGCAGGAGGAGGAGGAGGAGGGGGAGGAGGAGAGAGAGGGGGGTTCATGGTCTTTTAACAGTGCCCTCATCCCAGTTTCTCCTCTTTTCACCTCCTCTCATCTCGGTGGTGGAAGGACACAAGTCAACACCTCAGCTCCTGTGTTGCTGATCGAGGATTGGTTGATCAGTTTGGCGGTGAGCGGCTGCTGGAGGATTTCTGTGGTCGGAAGAAAGACAATAAGAGCTGCACCTGTGCGCGGGCACGAGGACAACTTCTGCAACACGACACGAGAGTTGACCCTGTTGAAAATGAAGTAAGTCTCTCACATCTGTTTTTTTATGCATGCCGTGATAGCAAAACATGACTGTGCAGTTATGTTTGGTTTCTTGTTGTATTATTTATTCAGGTGGAGTTGTAGCCTTTTTCCTTTTACTATAGTCCTCCTGGACCAGCATGCAGGCAACAAACAAACATATTTATCAATCAACTGGTAATAAATCTAATCGGCGTTTGTACTTGAAATACGTGTGTGATTCTGCTCCGTTACAAAGTAATGCACTGACAGCATCACTTGTCACCTGCTGCAGCATCACTGTATGTTTCCATAGGGATTATCAGAGGTAACACTTGGGCAGCGGTGACAGCAGTGTTCAGATAGTGACACCAGAGTATATAAAATAGTATATAAACACAGTAAGTGGAAAAATCCTCCATTTAAAGTTACAGTGTAGAAAAATGATTTTAATATGTATTAAAAGTAAAGGTACACATTATTCAGTGGCTGTTTTCATGGTTGTTGTTATAAAACTGTTAGACGATATCTAATAGTTTTTAGTTTGTAAAATCTTAATCTGCATATGCAGCTGTCAGTATAACTGGGATTGAATGCAAATCCAGCTATTTTGAGACTATTAGAAGTGAAATGAAAATATAGTGTAGCCTACTTAGTTTCTCAGAGCAATATCTTGATACAACATGTAAATACGCAATCATATAAAGCAGGTCTGATCAAGACATAAAACCTGCTCAAAAGGTATCATACAAATAGCTTATTTAAATTAACTAAGACTGAATTATTAGACTATTATCAATATTCATTTACTCTGACTTGAACACAAAATACTGTAATGCCGCAATATCTATAAATATATAATATTTTTAAATGTGCCACAAACCTACAATATGATGCACACAGACTGTCCAAGGGAGATGTTACAGCAAGATATTGAATTTCTGAGACACACCTGAGGACGATTTAAACGTGTTGTTGTTATTATTGGAATTAAGCAGTCAATAGGTTATTAAGCTTAGCCAAAAAAAAATCAATATGTTGAGCTGAATTAATACCAGAAGTTACAACTGCATATTATAAATTGGTGATATCTAAAATGGATCCACCTGTAAAGTCAGACTCAGCAATATTCAGCTGTTAAACTTGAAGCTGAGACATAATTGTTTTTTGTATGATCAATAAGACCACCATTAAGTTTGTCTAAGCAGGACACAGTATTCTCTACAAGTTGTGTAACAAATGATTATGAGACATTCAAACTCCCTTGGTATTTTCATTGCCATTTTATATTTATAGTCAACAGACCCAACAGCAATCATGTGGAGTCACAGTGAAGTCTGAGGAGAAATATGAACAGGTGTCAAACTTTAAAGGTCAGTCTTCAGGATTTAAGTCTTCACATATACCTGGCTTTACATTGACTGACTGATGATACACCAGCCAGCACTTTTTAACAGAAAGCTTCACCACATACTGGAATACAATACATTAAAGCAGCTGATTATGAACAGCAGCACCGAATGTGCTTACACCTGTAAAATCTGGCATTTCTAAGCATCACAGCTTAAATTTCTGGCTGAGTCAAACCAAAAGAGATGATAAGAGCAGAATAAAAATAAACTGCACTGAATACACTTGAATTAAAATAATTCTACATGATGAAAGAGGATTTCAGATTATATTTTGCTGTAGCTGTTAGCTGTGATATTTTAGGCGAAGTTCAGTGATGTACCTCCTCAGCATAACCAATTTTACCAGAAATTTTAAAACTGAATTATTTGCAGTTTACCTAAAAAAAGAAAAAAAAAACCCAAACACTTACTATGTATCTTACTACCCGACTTAAAGATCTAAATTATGTTTGAAAAACTTCTTCACATGCCAGGGAAGAAAAAGTTATCCTGATCATGAAATTTGGTTTCTTTAATTCTGCAGTGGATTAGTTTCATTTGAAAACACAGGTAGCACAGATACTAATGCTCTTGATTACATATATGCCATTAAATGCAAAATTATTAGTTGACTGTTTTAGTAATATGCAACATTACTACATTTTATTTATTTTTTTGGTGAAACCATCAGTTGTTGTCATCTTATCAAATTTCAGTATTCTGTATTAGACACCTGTCCCTGTGACTCATTAGTGTTGCTCTAAATGTTCAGTTAAACACATTAACGTAAATGCAGTTTTATATTCAAACAATTTCCAGTGACCTCTCAGTAAGTGATGACACTGTTGGTTCTCAGTGGGGACAGAAGGTCCTGCAGGTTATTGTGGTTCCTGCTTTTGTCTCTAACTTCACAAGATGTAGCGTCTTCACCGCAGTGGCAGTAAGTTTTCAGCAGCTCCTCTGAACAGTGACTCAAACTATGTAATGACTGCAGACTGCTGTTGTGTTTGCTATTGTTTTGTTTTTTTCTCACCCTGTCTGAGGCGTAAGCCCTTAAAACTCACTGCAGTCCTGCCTAATCAGCTTGTGGCAGACACACACACACACACACACACACACACACACACACACACGCCCAAACGCTGCTGTAGCTAACAGCAAGAGTCTCGTAGCTTATGCCTTTGTCACTGCTTTAAAAGTTTTGCCCTCCAGCACACAGAGTCAGCAGCTAACAGCTAATAAGACATGGCTTCTGCTTGAGTCTGACTGGTGAACTGTTCTAAATCATTCCTGTGAACTTAACGTCTCTCTCAGCACTCAGTCACGCTGCTCGGAGCCTCTTTCTTCCTTTCTGCTACCCCTATTCTCTGAGAGGTCTCCCTTGCTTCCAGCCCTCCCCAGCTGCTCCGTGCTTCCTGTCAGATTGAGGATGGGGGGGAATCCAGGTTGCCCCGGGTGATGGGCAGGACCAATCATTCGAGGTGGTGCGATGTGGGACTGGTGGGCCGGAGTGATGAGGATCCGCTGAGAGGCAAAAGCAGGGTAACGTCGGTGGTCCTCACTCGTGAGAAAACGGAGGGATGCAGTGCAGCAGAGGTCAGGTTGGGCCACTGATGGCTCAGCAAGTGGTTTAGCATCCATTCTTGAATCTGAATGGTCGAGGCAAGGAGAGGCGGTGTTTGTGATTATGTGTGTGAAAGACTACTGGTGTCACTGAGTTCATTAGCAACTATTGATCTTGGATTTATGTCACGTCAAATTGGGTTTTTTTAATCTATACAGTCCAATATCAAAAAATTGTCTTTGAGGAGTTTACAGACTGTACAACAATCAACACCTTCTGTGACTGAAACCTTAAATTGAAGCAGGAAACCTCCTTGAAGTATCCATCAATAATCATGATCAATATTGTAGTTCAGAAAAATAGAGTTCAGAGTGGTAGCCCAATTAATGATCTTCCTCGCACATTTAGCTGATTACGCACTGAATTAGCTCACTGGACGATTTACCACTAGCAATATTATTATGAAATGAAATGAGGAAAGATTTTGAGGTTTCAAAGAGTAAGTTGGTGTAAGGTTTGATATGATGCCTATAAACATTTCCAGTCATCTTTGTGAATGTGACTTACTTACAGATGTCTTGTTCTTCATCAAAGAGACTTTGAAGTTCTGAGTTTTCAACCAAGACCTATTGACCTGATTCAATGCCCATTGGTTTATTATGATTTTATAGCCTCTAAACTTTTAGAATCCACATATTTGACTAAGATGAAACTGGTTATCAGATACCAAACCTGCTCAGAGTAAGTGTTGATTTCAGCCAATAGGACCGCTTCTACTGTCTCTTCACTCCTTTGTCTCGTGTGTGACAGACACTAGATTTAATCACTGCTACTCGTTTTCCTTGTGTTTAACTGTGGTGATTATTGTAAAGATGAAGAAGCCCAGTCAACTGGTGCAGATACTGACTCTATGAAGTGAACTGGGTCACAGCCAGATGGGACTGACACACATTCATTGCAGCTTCTTCATCATAAAATGTATTATTTCCACATTCATTCTGGTATATAGGGGAGGTTGTAGTGCTGATCTGTAATCATGCCTCACTTATCAATAAGACAGAAACCATGGAGACAAACACTGTTGTTTGTTGTTTGGCAGATAGCCCGAGTTTAGGTATCACATTTGGCACAGGGAATGAAAACAATGCATCTCTATTTATAACCGTAATCTGAAGTGACTTTTTAGGCTGTGTTCAAACATTTTAAAGCCAGACTCCTCTTTAGCTGAAGTGCAATTTTATCTGGCAAGGAGCTGCATTGACAAATCAAGTGCATGTAATTACACATTTCTGGACACCATACTCTTTGCAATACAATGAAACAAATACAGGCTTTTGATTTACCAACTTTCCAGAGTTGTAAACCGTGAGTATTACAAACTCCTGCGCAGTGTTGTAGCGTGTGATCATCATTTCAGTGTATTCAGTTGTTACTAGATCTGAACTGATCACTGAAAAACTGCTCCATGTTCCTGCTTTAAAACTGGACTCGGTTTCAACTTAGACTTTTAGTATGAACCTGTACACAACGCCCCAAACATACTAACAACTGCTAGATACCTAAACTTACGATCGAAGTATCAGAAAGACAAGATCGAGGTCTTTTTGGAGCAATCTATTTTGTCATTTAGGAGTGAGCGCTTGCTTTGCAGCATGCTAAAATGTCAGCATGGTGCCACACTGAGCTATCTACCGGAGTACCAGCCTTCCCATCACACACTGGGTAAAGTGACAAATGGGCCAAAGTCTCACAAAGCTGGTGCAGTCCTTGAAGAATGTAGTTCACCCCCTCTTCCTCCCCCCTCCTCCCTCTTCCCTCCTCCCTCCTCCCTCCCAGCCTCAAATGACCTTTCCTGGCAAACCGAGCGGTCAAACATCCTCTCTCTTGGCCCCCACCGCCTTCCCCTCAAGGTGAAGTCATTGACTATTCAGCCACTTGCGATGCCTGTCTTTGCACTTGTGATGTTGCCCGGGATGCGTCCTTCGCCTGAAGAAAACCACCTCTCTCTCTTTCTGTCTCTCTGCCCTTCATGTGGTATAAAAATGTGGTCATGGCGAGAGGCCATACACCCTCACTAGAGAGAGAAAAAGTGAGTCAGACAGTTGATTAGGTTTAAAATGAAAGGATTGTTAGATTTGAATAGTTGGAAGATTGTCTGGAGGATTTATGTCAGATTGATCCACATCCTCATGTCTGTGTGATGTAAAGATGAATGTCAGGAAGCTGACAGATTCATTTATTCTAATGGTAAAACTTAAACTAAAAAAAACCCATCTGGACACCACTTTAAAAGAACTTGTGTCTAGGTGAATGTGTCCAGACTTTTTTCTTTTTACTTTTCTAATCCTTTTTTTTTTTTTATCTTGGGTCCAGACATCTGAATCACCCACATCTCTCAGATCTGTTCAGTGATTCAAGTAAATCTGGTGCTGTGCCCGGTGATGGCTGTCTCAGTTTGTTGACTCAGTCCCAGCGTTGTAGATGGGATGTTGATAGCATCCAAAAAAAAAAAAAAAAGCCACAGGAATGAAGCAATGGTCTTAGATTGGCAAAGTGGAATAGAGATGAGATTACATTTATTTATGACAGCTGAGAAACATTCAGAGTAAACTAATCTTTGGAAAAGGAAATTACAAACAGAGGCATTCATGTCCTGCTTTGTTCTAATAGGATTTCACTGTTTAATTTACTGTTGGGTGTAAATGATTCTCACTGGCATCATATTAGAGTTAACAACCTCAGCGTTACTCCTCAAATCTTGCAGATATGGGTACCTGTCAGTCTGCAGCTCTGTTCAGTAAAATTATTTGAACAACCATCTTCGTCCCATGAGGCTTTTCTGTCTTCAAAGCTTTCATTTTGTACTGGCAGAGCCAAATTTAGGCATTTAAAAAAAACAAAAAAAACAACTGAGCGATTATTTATTAATCCTGTTTTGATTAGAAGTCTGTCTCTGCTGAGACCCGCAAAACAAACTTTAATTTCCTTCATCATCCCAAGTTTAATACTCCTTTCAGTCAGGAAGAAATGCTCGTTGACATAACTCTGATGTCTGGTCGCACTGGGATGCCCACATTCATCCTCAGCTAAGACAGACAGATCGCCCAGTGCCCTCTCTGCTCGCCACATGCACCTTGTGAAGGAGCTTGTATGGAAGATTAAAGAGTGTGGATGGATCATTTACACTCGTTCAGCCTCATTTGCATCCTCTGGTTAAACAGCTTGTTAGACCTGCAGGTGAAATGCTGTCAGCTCAAGGAGTCACCTGCTGCTTTCTGTTTGGTTGTTGTCGACCAGTAATCATTCATCAGCTGCAAACTCAAAAACAGGAATCTGAGCAAGTCGCAGGTCTTTATTCATCTTGCTGAAGCCTCTGATTATTAATTCAATTACAGCGTCTTCTACACAAGTCAGTGTCAGGCATACAGTGTGATGCTGTTTATAAACGTGCTGTAAAATCACTCAATGCATTTATGTGCCCACAAGAAAAAGGGGGGGGGAAGAAAGTTTACATTCATTGTACTTGTTCACTAATACATGCATCAGGTCAGTAATTCAGTTTCTTACCTGCCAAACCAAATTTTAGAATTATACATTACTAATATATTACAGTTTTTTTAAATCCTGTGTGTTGGTTGTTTACTTGTGGACTGTGTAAATATAAACATTTAACAGTCAAGTGTTCCTCTACATAGA
>OOFC01001819.1:0-12552 GCA_900323345.1 Pseudochromis fuscus | reverse complement strand
ATTATATTTAGAAATACAGACTTTACTTAGAGTCTGGTGCTTTAGTCTGTCTGTGAATCTGCAGCAGTAATCTTAGCTTAATGCTACGGTGGCCGGGAGGTGCAAACCAACATTACAATATGTGAAACACTTTTACAAAGCTTGAGACAAATTTACATTTTGGAAAAAAATTTTACATATCATAAAACAAAATTACATCACCACAACACGTTTACAAGTGCTGCCACAAATTTACATTTCATCAAACAAATTAACAACACGCGAAACACTTTTACAAGCACGGACACCAATATACAAGTGGCGAAACAAATTTATAAACACTTTTCTACCGGAAACGGAACGTCCCAAATCCGACGATGGTCCGGAAGTGATGACGGGAGCGGGTCAGTTCGTGTTATTGATATTTTCTTTCTTTCTTTCTTTCGTTTTGAAAAAAAGACAATTATTTTAAAGCTTGATGATTATGTATACAGTTGTTGATGTGGTCAATAGACGGCAACTGAGTCATGTTTTGCTCGTTTTGTGGACAATATAAGAGCTAGTTAATGCAGTTTTGTTATTGGTGTGTACACACCATGTAAACATAACGTTATGTCCACGGCTACACCGTACGAGTGGCCCTGATTAAAACACTGTATGCACTGCTGTAACATATCTGATCTGTCAGTCTGCGTCGTGTTCAAAAATAAAGTGTTTCACATATTGTTATGTTGGTTGGCACCTCCCGGCCATTGTAAAATGCCAACATTAGCAAGCTAACACTGACACACAACAACGATGCATGATTACCACTTAGTTCAGCACTTTTGCATGCTAACATTTTGCAAAGAAAAAAAATTACTTAACACTATAAATTTGAGGCTGATGGGGACGTCAGAGGTTTAACAGGTGTTTGGCCACAACAAAAAGTATTGAAAAACAGAAACTTTGTTTAAAAGATGGAAGTCAGGGGATTAACAAGTGATTATATAAAATGTTTTGTGGGGAATGAAAGTCATATCATAGGCTTTAGTAGACAGATATAACTATTGACCATCTGGCAGCCATTGCCATCCCTAGTGCAATGCCACTAATATATAAAACTCTCCAAAAGAAATCTAGCTGGGAAGGGTTTTGTAGACACAACCTAGCTTTATTGTTTACATACTATTTTAGAAATCAGACTACAATCTGCCCTTATGAGAACTGGGTTTTAATTATACTTTTTATTTGTAGTTTCCTCTTTGAAATTCAACAGTCCTAAGGTGACAAGTTTTCATGACAGAAGAGAGTTTGGCGCTTTTTGTAAATTACCTTGTATGTAGATTTCTTGGCAACAGCATTTATTGTTATTACAAAATGCAATAACTTCACAGTCGCACATGCAGCTTAAACTCTTCTTGGATCAAAGCCTTTTAAAAAAAACTTGAAGTTATCCTCAAAGCTGAAAAAGCTGTTGCACCATAACAGTTGGATAGTGGAGAAAATTGGATTGTAAAACAAAACAAAAAAAAAAAAGGAAAACAGAACCAAAAGAAAAAGAGAATATACTTCAGGGTAACAGGGGTGGTAATAATGGTAAATCTAGTTAAGTTGGCGGTTGGGCTTCAGTCCGACCCTCCAGGGAGTTTTTTGGGGGGAATCAGAATTCAGCTCACATCCTGCAGCTCCTGAAGTCTGACTCACAGCAGCTAGAAAGCTCCAAGGACACACAGGCAGTCCTTCTGTCTGTCTCAGTCTGTCTGTCTGCCTCACACACTGGGTTTCCATCACTTCAGAGGGGAGTGTGTTGACTTATGTTCATTTCCAGGGGACATAACCTTAAATGTTAACCGTAAAATGTAATTCACCCTTTAAGGATTTATTAGGTCATTTTGTCCCCAAAAGAAAGTAAAATCCCCACAATGTGACCACATTAATGTCCCCACAACATTTGTAATACAAATAAATACACACAGAGTGCAGATGCCCTGTGTAAATAATAAAAAAACTTTCACCTCACAGATCATTATCATTAATGTTATTTTAGCAACTTCCAGCGGTGTAGAAATTAAAGCTAATATTACATTTTGACTGGTTGAATTATTGCTTATCATTTTCAATCTGCAAAATTCAGTCTTTTGAAGTAAAGTAAAGAAAATCTGCATTGCTGTTCTTTTAATTTAATATTTGATTAACCATGGGGAGCACAGCTGAAAAAAAAAAAAACATCTAATTTTTTTTAGTGCCTTAAAGCCGGCAATAACAGTGACTTTGAGATAAACAACTCGAGACAGGGAACATTAAATTGAATACAATTATACATCCATCAAAGACACAACTAAAATACAACCTTGAAACAGCCAAAGAGGCATCTGACATCACAAAATTAATAAATGGCCAATCTAAAACAGTCCCTTGTGTTTCTGATAGTGCAGCATTAACACAGTAGCTGGCATCTGTTGTGTTTGTATCAACATTAGCTGTGATGGATAGAGTCACCATCTTGCCTGTTTTTTGTTTTTTTTTTAGCACAGACATTGGCGTTATCGCCTCAGTGCCTCTGTGTTTAGCAGATTTAGCAGGTTAAACATGTTGATGATTGACTACCTGTCTGCTTTGAGTTTGATGGATGTCTCAGTGCATTCAGTCAATATGTCTTCTTTTTCTGCTTCAGTATTTAAATCTACTTATTTTCCCAAAATGAGGAACCTATATGTAAAGATATTTAGTGTTATTCTTGTTAGTTGTTACAGCTGTCTGCAAAATTAAAAGCTCTGTTTCCTTTAACAAAGATAAAACAAGTGCACTCCAAAAATAAAAATAACTACAGTTAAAAAAAAAAAAAGGCTAATTAACTGAAACTGTACCTGTAATATTGCCATCACATGTCAGCGATGAGGTTGTATTTTTGACGTTGGAGGTCAAGTACACGATATGCTTGGTCTTTAAAAAGCTCAAAAACTAATCAAAAATGTTTTCTGCCCTTTTCAAAAAAACCTGAACTGCAGTTGTCATGTTTGGTGATGAACACCAACAAACAAAATAAAAATAAAAAGCTGACTTATGAGGTGTCAGCATTAAAAAAACTTCACATCCACCTGTGAACTTGGAGCTATCAAAGATGAACACTTAACAACTGATGTGGTATTCAGGGAATGAATACGAACTTCTCTCCTCTGTCTTTGGTTTTGTGTTCTTTAAAAAAAGTTTACATATAAAGTTTCAGTGAGGCTCAGTAATGTCTAAAAACAGGTTTTAACAAACTTTACTCAAACAGGAGGCAATTGTGCATTTTTATGAGATTATTTTTAGCAGTGGATTGATCCAAATGTGGTGTTTCATTGATTTTTTTTTAAGACAGCAAGGAAGTGTGTAAGAAGGAATAATTTGCACAAAACTACAGTGTATGTTTATGTATTAAAGGAAAAGTGTCACCTATTGGTCAAGACACATGTAAATGTCATCACAAATTTCAAATAAAGTTTGTCAAGTTCACTTCCACATAATCTATGATATATAGATTGTAAAGACTGGTGAGGCAACAGTGAGGCCACTCATTGGTCTGTGGAGTCCTGTGGCAACATGGCCATTGTTGTCTTATATTTTGCAGAAGAAGTGACCATATTCGGAGGAGATGGATGGATCTTACTGTAGCAGGACCCACCCGTCATTTAAATTTCATCTATTACCTAATTGATTGTCTTAATAAAAGAATCATTAGCGATAGCACCCACCCGCCACTCAAAGTGGCCACACTCTTAATTATTCATAACATTAAGTTAATGCAGTGTAAAACCAGTGAGAGAAGTCAAGTCCATTTTATTTACATAAGCACATTTAAAACAGGAGACAGAAGATGTATGAACCCTCCCTCTTCCTCTCTACACAGTTGTATAGTTGGGAATGACCCATACCAAATCTGACCATGTAAGCCATGGTTATTTCTGCTGTAAAGGCGTTTTAACATTAGGGTCTATGGGGACTCACTTGCTTTTAGAGCGAGCCTCAAGTGGCCATGTGAGGAACTGCAGTTTTTTGCTTTTTGCTTTGCTTTCATTTTTTGACTTGAGGGCTGCTGCTTGTTTCCACCAAATAAAAATTTAATTTTTCCAGTATTTGTTTGTAATTAGGCTTCTTTTTGGTAAGATGTCAAGCAACAGTGACAGCTAGGATAAAAATAGGAAGTTGGAAACCATGCACTTTTAAAAATGTGTCGTTGAATCTCTGCCGTGAAGAATTACTTGTCATATTCAACATTTTGTCCCTCTCTGCCCCTTCTTGTCTTTCACCCACAGACTGGATGTGGCTCTTCCTGTGCTGCTGTGTGCCATCTGTCTCCTCGTCCTGCCGTCGTCCTCTGTTTCCTACCACGAGTCAGGTACGCACCTCTCCCTCTCCATCCTCGTCACTTTGACCGCTTCCATCCACTACTGACATTCACGACTTCATTAAATCACTTGTGACCTCTGACATTTTAGACCAGCGGGGTTGTCTTTAATCATTTTCTATCTTTTGTTGTTTTTGCTGACGTGCACACTCTGGAGGCTTTTTTGAAGGTTGTCTGGGTGTCCCTAGCAGAAAATCAAGGTTAACTGATACAGCTAGGTAAATGTGTTATCCTGTAGTATTTAGATATGTAACAAATTGTATTACCTCTCCCTCTGTCTAGAAGAATTTTGTGGGCCTGTGGTTGAACAGTGATATTGAAAGTGAAGCTGTTGGGTTGTGCTACCTAATTCTAAAACAATCTTATTAAAATATGATGTTTTAGGCAATGCTAGCAGATCACAAGCAGTACCAGTCCATTCAGGGGTCTGACAGACTTCAGTATCTCATCGCTGTGAGATAGTTCCCATGAAATTTTGTACGGTTATTTATGGTACTCAGCTAAAAGCCTTGTTAGAGCCTGATATGTAATAATGACCCACAATGTACCAACGTCCTGAATTGTCGTAATAAAACCTGAAATGTAATAGTGGGTTAATAATGTTACAAAAGTGCTGAGCTTGAAATGTAACTAAAAGAATGTAATAAAACCCAAAATGTAAAAACACTGCTAAAATGTAAGAAATTGTTACATTTTGGGCATAGTTTTTACTTTTTGGGCTCAGCGTCTTGTTACCTTATTGACGAGTTATTACATTTCAAGTTTTATTCTATATTTTTTTATAACAGTTTGGGTCATTGTTACATTCCAGGTCATTGTTACATATCGGGCTCTAAAAGGCCTTTTTATCTCAGGCACGACCAGCCTATACAGTTGAGGTCTTTTAGATTAGGTAGCAAAACTAATTTTGGAGATATCTTAACTTTTCATCTAACACCATCATCGGGTGGAAAGCCCCGCTGTGCAGTGTAGCTCTTTAAAAGAATAATTTGACTTTGTCTTAACACCTCCAGGTTCTTGTTGTCACTGTGAGACAGTTATGTTAGTGTATAAAGCTACCGCAAATTTATTGCTGTTACTTTCAAGCTTGCCTCTCCTCAGATGATTCAAAGCTTCTCCAGGTAACCATTCCCGAGACACCTCCTGTGCTTGCTGTGCTGGGCGGCACTCTGACTTTACCCTGCCTGGTGTCTCTGACCCACCCGCCACCACACCACTCTACTTTGGGCCGCCACGCCGTGCTGTCTGTACCCCGGGTCAAATGGAGCGTCCTGACTCACGGCAGAGAGACGGAGATCCTGGTGGCCCGCGGCGACAGGGTGAGAGTCAGCGAGGCCTACAAGGACAGAGCCTCGCTGCTCAATTATGCTTTCTCCCCCGCCGACCTCACCCTGCGGCTGGAGAGCCTGAGGCAGAACGACACCGGCTTCTACCGCTGCGAGGTGCAGCAGGGCCTGGAGGACGCTGATGACGTGGTGCAGGTCAAGGTCAAAGGTGAGATCCTGACAGGTGTTTTGAAATCCGATTGAATGACAGTAAAAGGATATAGGGTAGCAATCAATTTAAATAAATAAATTGTAGGATTTATTTTATATATACATTCAAGCCCTTGACAAACAACTATCAGCACCAGGAAAATGTCTGCACCAGCATTCAGCGTTATTTGGTTTCCCAAAGAGAAGCGTGCATTGTAAGTATAGACTGTATGTAGAAATGGACGAAGCAGCTGGGTCTCAAAAGTGAGGCCAATGCAGAAGTGCAAAAAAGGGCAATATAATATTCCCAATGGCCACTAGATGCTGGCTCCAAAAGCTCTGGCTCCACTTAACTTCAATTCTAAAATCATAATTTTCAATCTTGAAAGACTCAATTTTTCCAACAAGTCATTCTGATCATTAGCTCTTCTTCTTAGTGATCTGGTGGTTCATCTGGAAATCATTTAATCCTTAAGTAGACATTAGGGAAGATTTAGGGGCGTAGTTAGTTTGACTGTCAGGACTGGTCTCCAGTGAGACTAGACCTGAGCTCATGTCTCATTCATCATTGGGTGGTTCATGGGTCAGACCCGCCTCCTTACTCCTCTAACTCCCCAAATATGGTCACCTCTGGCGCCATAAAAAACAACATGGTGTTGTTCAAATGCCTGGCTTGAAAATGCGAGTCCACAAACCAACAGGTGACGTCACGCCTGCTTCATCTGTTCAGTCTGTTGTTGTAAATATGCATCATCAGTGTTGGGTGTTGGCTCTTACTGCCAGGAAAGGAGGAAAAAGTTCTGCACTGCAGGTTTAACATGAAATTAAAACAGTTATTAACTGTCAAGGAAGTGATATTATAAGCAGCATGTTTATGCAAATCAAACCATGGTAGCTATGGTAACACATGTGCATGTCTCTGAGGCCAGAGATGATAAACACATCAGGTTAAAGTGTAGTAATTACTTGCTGTCAGTCACCAGAATGAGATTTTTCCATGAGGCTCCACAAATAGCTGATGATGCAGGATGACAGTCACAAAACTATCTAATCAATGGGAAAATTCAGTGTGGACACAAACTGGACCAGAGCTAAGAGTTATCCGTACATAAAGTTTTTCCTCCAGTGACAGGTGACAGTTGAAAAATCAACCTGGGAAATGATTCTGGTGTTTATTTCTGCTCCTGTGGTGCTTCACAGTGTCTCTGCAACACAGGGTTGAAAATCACTGATTTTATATTATGTCCTGTGATCAGAACTAAAGGTTTAATGATGATTTTAACTCTGAAATCATCTTAATGAAGAGGCCACCCTGCCTTGAACTTTGCATTTACAGAATGATGAGATAAAACACAACAGGACCCAGAATTCACCAAGCTCTTCTTCTGGGTTTTACAGGAGTGGTCTTCCATTACCGTGCTGCATCCAGCCGCTACGCCTTTACCTTTGAGCAGGCTAAAGAGGCCTGTGAGGAGATCGGGGCTGACATCGCCACCCCAGAGCAGCTCCTTGCAGCCTACCACAGTGGATACGAGCAGTGTGATGCAGGCTGGCTCTCAGACCACTCAGTGAGGTGAGGACCTGACAGAAAATGGTCCAGTGTCAAAGAGCATATATGATTTTATACTCTTAGCTTTCAGATTCTGCATTTTTTGTTACTTAGATTTAAGCTTTGAGACACTTAAATGGTCAGTTGTTCAATCAACAGCACTAAAGTGCTGGACTGACATGTTGCTGTCTGTGGAGCTAAGAAAGTATATAAAGCTAAGTCAGTCAGTTTGAAGGGCAGCCAGCTAACATCTGATACTCTCTCTACACCTGCACATCACAGCACACAGATCAACGGGTCTCTGAGAGGCACTCATGTGATCTCAAACCAAACATTTGTGTGCACTTCAACACTCAGAAACATACTCAAACAAGTGTGATGTTTGGAGTACTGCCATCATGGAAGAAGAGGTAGTTAGTGTTTGAGTGACGTTTGACATCTCCATCCACAGATATCCCATTCAGATGCCAAGAGAGGGCTGCTTTGGAGACATGGACGGCCTGCCGGGAGTGAGAAACTATGGACTATTAGAGCCCGATGAGCTGTACGACGTATACTGCTACGTGTGGAATATTCAGGGTATGACAACCACAAGGATTTATTTTTCCCTGGCCTTATTTCCCTGGCTTAACATTTGCACTGTGGCCATAAGTATTTGGACACACATATTAGATATGTTTCATTTTTCAATGTGTTGGTCCCTGAGCACAATCAAGGGTAATTTTGTTTCTTGTTTTCTGTTTTAGCATCACTATATGTTATGTAGAAATCCAGGGGGGATGCAATGCAAGTGGGTGTAATGTTCACATGTCTACATACTTTTGGCCGTCAAGTTTTAAAAGCTAGTTGGTTTTACGGATGCAGTTGTAGATAAAAGGAGAATTTAGGTCTGCAAAGCGGTATGGACATTTCTAAGTTTAACATTGTTTTCTCTTTCAAATAAGTGGTTTATGGTTGAATTGTGTGTTTGATCACAACTCATTTGGTTATCTGACACCTCACATTGTTTTGTTATTGGACCGGATGTATGCCTTGATCACAATAAAAATATAAAACAAGACAAAAACGTGGCCTAATGTGGAACTGTAGTCAAAGTACCCGGCAAAGTATCATAAAAACCTGACACCTGTTTCTCTTCCTGTAGGTGAGGTGTTCCATGGCTCCGCTCCCCAGCGTTTCACTTTCTGGGAGGCCAAGGCCTTCTGCCTGAGTCACGGTGCGGAGCTGGCCACCACAGCTCAGCTGTACGCAGCCTGGAATGATGGACTGAACCACTGCAGCCCCGGGTGGCTGGCAGACGGGAGCGTGCGGTATCCCATCGTCACCCCCAGAGAGCGCTGTGGAGGTGGCGAGCCTGGGGTCAGAACCGTCTATCGATTCAGCAACCAGACAGGCTTCCCCGAGATTCACTCTCGACATGATGCCTACTGCTTCAAAAGTAAGAGAACAATGTTTTTTTATTCATAAAGTGCCATGCTTTAGTCACAGTCCCCTCCAGTGGATTTTAAGGTAAATATGTGGATTTTAAATGGTTGACAGAAAACAGACAGAATAAGAAATAAAGCTCTGTTACATAAAATTCTTTCCTTCTTTTCTTGTAACGAAGATCTTTGTTTTTAGCTCATAAATAAGCTTTTTTGTTAGATTTGTAAGCAAGTTTATAAGCATTAGGAAGAGGTCCAATCAAATCCGAGCATAATAAATAACATTTTTTTATGTAATTTCTCCAGGTGATAATGGCCTTTACACAGAATCTCCGCAGGATTTTCTTGCCACCGAGCCAGAGGACATTGGCCAAGACATTGTTTTCTTAACTAATCCGACTCAGGAGGAGGTCAGCCTGAGTGAGGTGACGCCAGAGGGTGTTGAAGAGGTGCAGCATGCCCAGACGCTAAATCCGGTGAAGCAGGACCCTGTGGACGCTCAGTCCCCAACACTGGGTTATGATCCGGAGCCACGGCTCACGGTAGAGCTTCCTCAGTCTGTAACTCCTCTGTCTGAGCATCCAGAGCACTTTTCCACCACAGATAGCTGGGAGGTGGTAAAGAAAGACAGCTACCCTGAGTCCTACCAGCCAGCACCTGAAGAAAACACAGACACACATCATGAGGAGTTTCACATACCTCCAACAAATTTTCCAAAGGCCGATAGTGTAGTAACTGTTGGTGACAACTCCACTGTACCCACAACTGATACGACAGATTCAGAAACCAGAGAAACCACAGAGCATCATATTTCTGAGACTGAAAGCCTGGATGCACAACTTGTTAATGCAACATCTGATGTGAACGAGATGCACGAGGAGAGCGACCTCCCTGTTTTACAAGAGGACCACACTCCAGATGTCCACTCAGAGCACACCTCTGTAACTGAGCTGGTCTACACCAGCACCTCTTACGATGTTTCAGGTCAGCCAGACGAAGCCAGCGCCGGTACTGCTGAGGAGGTATCAGTGGTGACAACTTCATCATCCCACACTGAGGAGGCAGGTGAACACTCCACCACCCTGTTACCATCTTTTGACAACAGTACACCTGAGGGTCATCCAACAGAAGAGGGGTCTGAGGAAGAGACTGCAAATCCTCCTCCAGAAGAGGGGTCTGAAGAAGAGACTGCAAACCCTCCTCCAGATGAAGAAACGCAAAACCCTGTGACACATAGTTATGTTGGTCTGGGCACCTCTGTCACCTCTGAAGTCATCCCTACATCTGACTCAAGTAAGTAAGCTGTCACAATGCAGTCACACAGATTACAACTGGCCTTTCAGAGACTTCTCCATTGATTGTGAATTGTTTCTGTTTTGTTGCATGATTAAAAAATATTCTTACCTCCATTGTGGTGGTTGGGAAAAATAGTTACTTAGTGCCTACCTTAGTATTTGCCTGACAAGGTAACAAATATGGATATTCCTAAAAAACAAAACAAAACAAAACAAAACAAAAAAACCCAATAAAAATAATTTGTCATTAAGGGTAATTAATGTAAACTGTTTTTGATATTCTCTGTTTATTTGCAGTGTAAACATATCACAGTGATCACAGTTAATATGTATCAGGGTGATAAATAAAACATAAGAATGCTCACATTGCTGCATTGAACATGTTAATGTTTAGCATGCTTTGTCCTACAACATCCTAACCTGGACTCTTGAAATAACACAATTATATATTATATATAAATAATCAATTTCAAACTAAAGTCAGCACTGAAATAAAGTGAGTTTGGTCATCAAGATTTTTTCTCAGGAAGAGCGCTACATTAAATGAAGACGCCTCCAAGAACTACTTTAACCAAACTGGATGCAGCGTTGTTGTTTTTGTTGCATCCCATTTGGTAGAGTTACAGTTCAGGATTTTTAGAAGAGGTTGAGTAACATCAGTGTTTACAGACTCATTGTTATAATACTGTTATTTAAGGTCTCATTTGAGGTCAGGCAGAAGTGAAAATGTCTTGCTGTTGGTAAAATGTCTCACTGGCTTGATGATGGGGACAAAAAGACTCATTGTATTTCATTATGCTCTCAAGTGTCTCTTATCCATAAAGCCTGAGGTGGTTTATTTCAGCCTTACTGTCACTAATATGTACCTTTATGTTACCTAGATCTGTGTAATTGTAACTTGGCATTATTTCCTGATTGTTTTTTTGTTTGTTTTTTAATCTAAGCTAGTTTGGAAAGATATATTTCATATTATGTCTTCTCTCGACAGGTTATGATCCCACTCAGGAGCACTCAGGTGTAACAATCGAGTCCTCCGTCCCAGTCGACCAAGGTGATGATGAATTCAATACTACTTCAGAGGAGGCAGCCCCAGATGACTCCACAGAGCAGAGTGGAAACATCCATCCTGCAGAAATCCCAACAGCAGAGGTCATCACAGCCACAGATGACTCAGGCTCCACTGTGGATGCTCCTGTTCTAAAAAGTCATCCGGTCACTTTCCTGCCATCTGCGGTCTCTGTGACCCTGTCTCCTCCTTCTGTGGAGGTTGAAGCCAGCTCCCCTGAGATCATAACGTTCATACCTGAAAGTAATGTTTCCTCTGGGGCTGAACCTCTGGATGACATTCAGGGTAAACTTGAGGAGGAGGAACTGGGAGAAACCCCAGTTGTCTTCCACAGTGCAACCCAAAATATCACAGACAGCAGCGAAGGATCAGGTGAATCATCAGGGGAAAGCCCACAGGCGAAACCAGAGCTCCTGTCGACAAATCCAACTCTCTCAGTGGAGCACACTTCTGAGGGAATCGATGGTGAGGCTGGCACGGATGCACCTCCACCATCAGAGATAAAAATCACTCTGATCCCTCATCTGACCCTCACGCCCGGGTGGGAACCGGAGCCGTCTCCCTCCACGCCGCAGGAGTCTCGCTCTGATCGGGAATACAGCGCCGAGCCCCCTGTCCCTGAGGAATCTGATGATGTCTCCAATGAGCATGAGGCAATGATGGAGGTCACAACCAGCAGCAACAACGGTACAATTTAAAGTAGTTCTTTAAAAAACAGTTAAAAAATCTAACTGTTTTTTAATGTACCCTGTTATTGGATGAGATAAACTGGTAGCCAGAAAAACAAAAATAAATGAAAACCACCAGAAAGGATTTTAGGAAGAGTTTTAAGTGGCGTGCTGATCACTGTGTTATCAGCAACACCAAAAATGACAGGCATCAGTAATCATAGATGTCCAGTCATGTTCCAGTGTTAAGATGACAAAAAAGGTTAATGACAAAAATACTTGGAAATATAATTCTAATCTAGTTGTTTGTTTCAGGACACCACCTTTAATATTTCTGTTTTTGTTGAAAACTCTTCTATAAATACACTTAATTTAGTTTGGTAGATCATGTATTAGTCCCTTTGTGGACTTTAATGTTTGCTGATTTTAATAGTATCAACAAGAAGTTGTGGTTCTTTTGTATTTAACCCTATAAATCTAAGCGTGTCGTCAGCGACATGTCTGCACATGCTTTTTTGGATTACCGTAATTACAATACCATTCAAAAGTTTGGGGTCACCCTATCAAACCAATGGTTTTCCAGTGACAGCAATGACCATGTACAGACTGAGGGATCTACCAGCTTGTTCTACATACTTTACTCTGATTACATATGTTTCAGACTTGACGGGAAAGACTTGTGTCTCTCCCACTGTCAGACACAGGAGAGGCAGAGATGTGGTTGGGG
>OOFC01001818.1:12012-23681 GCA_900323345.1 Pseudochromis fuscus | reverse complement strand
TCAGCAGTTCAGATGGAGACTCTGCACCAGGGGTACTCGATCCTGGTTCAATGATCAAGATCATTCACAGGCTTCTGCAGAGCTTGATGATGAGCTGGTGATTTGAATCAGGTGTTGGAAGAGGGACACATCTAAAACATGCAGGATAGCGGCCCTCGAGGACCAGGATTGCCCACCCCTGATATTAACCTGTGGTTGTTTGGACTGTGGGAAGAATCGGGGATATGGACGATGCCTCTTGCATTGCAGACCCTTGTTTATGTATGAACTTTATAAATCCAACTTGCTCTCAAGTGAATGACCAGTTTAATCATCGTTCTCCCTCCCTACCTCAGCTGACCCCACTCTTCAGACCGCAAGTGACATCAGAGACAGACACCCGGTACTTTGACGAGGAGTTCACAGCGCAGACCATCACCCTCACTCCTCCAGACAAGTGTAAGTATCCTCAGACCGCGGTACAGTTGTCACCGCTGTGATCCAGGTCTGCTGTCTCGACCCCAAATGTGACCACAGACCTCTGCTGACTTCTTCTTCTTACAGATAACAGTCTGGACTGTGAGGACCCCTGCCAGGAAGCACATTTCCCCCAGTTCTCCTATTCTGCGAGTATAAGAGAGTGATAGCATCTCAGCCACACACACACACACACACACACACACACATACACAAACACAAACACAAACACAAACAAACAAAACACCATGGCCACATCCCTTACAGCCATAAAACAACCAGAACCTCCATCTTTTAATGAGGTTTTGGACCTGGCAGGATCTAAGTGCCTCGGCTGGCGGCCATATTGTTGTATAGAGAACCCCTCCACCCACCCACCTACCACCCTTTTCGTCCACACTACGGACAAAGCCTGGCCACAGTGGCTGTACTGTATCAAACTGGACTTTAGTACCTCATATAGTCATCAGCACAACTCAACAACACAATCAGGACTCTGTCTGTAGCACCGCCAGATGGCCTATAAACAACTGCTGCTGCTGCTTTTTTGGACTGTCAATTTTTAACACTTTTTTATGGTCTTACCAGAAGCCATACAGATCCTTCATGACAAGTGCTCTTCTTCAGAAACCCGCCGTTACCACTGGTGATAGACAGGTTGTTATATGAGGGAGATGGAAGTGCAGCAGGTTGTTGGGTATTTTTCTGTTAGGTAGGGGTGTGTGTGTGTGTGTTTGTATGTGTGTGGAGTTACTTTAATTTTAATTTTTTTTTTTTTCCTTTTGAGAAAACGGGGGCATCAAAATCCAAACTGAATGTCATCAGTTCAGTCAGAGTGAATCTGTGAAAGCATGAGGTTTTGTTGTGTGTGTCTTTATACAACGCTCGCCCGATACGCATCAGGAACAACAGATGAATCAATATGATGATCAAACTGTCTTCGCGGAGTTAAAGCTTTGACAAAGTGAAACGTGAGCCGCCGGTGACAGAGGCTGTTCCTTATTTTTGAAAACTGTATGCAATGAAAACAAATCACTTGTATATTAGTTTGCGCTCATCTCAGAATGTGATCTTTGTTAATGGATCTGTCAAGTGTGACACAGCAATTAATGGAAATTGGGAATACCTTAATGCACAATGTGTATATGTTATTTTTTAAAAACTTTTTTTTTTTTTTTTTTAAATTCTGACATGTTTTTTTTTATCTTTCTTGATCAGCAAACACCAGCCGTGTGATTTAAGCAGACCTCATGCTCCTCAGGTGGCCCATGTTCATAATGTAGCACTAAGCTTCCTGGATTGGTGTCAAATGGTGTCTGTTGTCCTGAATATAAAAAATAAATCAGATTCCAATAGTCAGGTTAGATAGATCAAGTTTTGGACTGATTACATCCTGATGCATTGCTTTGTGTTAAGGCAACAGTTACCATTTAAAAGCATTTGAGAATGTTTGGTTTGTTAACCAGTAAAAAGTGCAGAAACACACAAAATATGATATCAAAAGTTTCATTTTAGTATAGACTGTATTTAGAAATGGACGAAGCAAGCAGGGCTCAAAAATGAGGCCAATGTGGAAGTGATAAAAGTGCAATATTCCTGATGCCCACAAGATGCTGGCTCCAAGAATCTCTGAAAATGAATTGAAGTCACTTGGAGCCGATCATGAAATCGTCAATGTGCTAAAGTTAATTCTTCTTAACGGTGGTCTATCTGAAAAAACAATGATCATTAAGTAGATATTAGGCGTCAAAAAGAAGAAGATTTAGGGGTGGTTACCTTGATCGACAGGTCTGATCTCCAATGCGACTGGAGCTGAAGTCAAGTTGTACACATTGGCTAGTGACCCCAGGTTCAAGGGTCAGATCCACCTCTTCACTCCTCCTTTGATATCCAAATATGGTCACTTCTGGCTCTAAACACAATAACATGGCCATGTTTAAATGCCGATCTTCAAAACGCGAGTCCACAAACCAACAGGTGACATCACCATAGCTTAGTCTATTCTATAAACAGTCTGTGTGTGCAATTTAGTCGAATGTTGTATCGGCACTGCTCTTGAAACATGTCTGAAAAAAACACAATAACCAGCCCCTGCAATCAAACTGAATTCACAGCATTTTGAGAGTCCATATATGGAGTGTCATTGTTTCCCAGCATTCAGAGCTAATTGTGTCATATTTCCAGCTGACTCATGCCCCATGTTAGATCTTATTGTTGTAGCCTTGATATGAAAAGTTGTTTTTCTCTCAGATCATAACTCACTTTGCTGGAGACTTCCCAAGTTTTGAGCTGTGGCTGACACTTCACACATTTTAATGAGAGTATGTGTCATCTTTTTCTAAATCTTGCCGTTCTCACAGTGCTCCATCCAAACTGCTGCTGCTTTTCATTATTTAATGAGATTTGATTGGACAGAAACTAATCCTCCATGAAACTGCACGCATCATAAACATGGTCCATTCTGAGATTCTGCCAAGATGTCTTTTTATTATTATTATTATTATTATTATTATTTTCAATTAGTCCCATTTATTAACAATATTAAATGGTAACGGGAGGAGTGCACAATTGAGATTTGCAATACTGAGTGTTATACTGTACATGAAATGCGCCCAACATTGTATTGGTGCTACACTGTTGAGTCACTGGTAATAAATAAGGAGCTGGTGCAGATAACCGGCTCAACTTCCCGTTGCTCATGGAGCCTTGTTGTACCACATATGCTGTTTTGAAATAATTTCCGTTATTTTTATTTTTGTCTTGTTTTTCCTTCTGGTTTCACCGCCTCCTCCTCCTCCTCCCTCCCATTCCCTGGACCTCCTTCACTGATAGTCTCAAATTAAGAAAAATTTCATAATGTATGTGTTTTCAGTTACATTATTCTATTCAAGCAATTCATTTCTGTTTGTCTATGAATGTAATTCTTAAAGACAATGATCCAATACATCTTTTTAACTGTCTTAATACATCTGTGTGTTTGTGTCTTGATTCCTCCCAGTATTTAGGATGTTACCTGCAGCTAATCTGAGATCAACAACTGCAGAGCTGATAAACTGCCTGGCTGATCGCTTTCTCTGCACTTACTGTAACTTCAGCCACAGCCGTCTGATTATACATAAGCTCAGATTTCTCTCCGAAGCTACTTTTAGGGAAACAGCTGTTGCAATGTGTGAGTGCAGACACACATTGATTGTGATTACATTTGTTTTTGAAGTCAACCGGAAATGAAAAATGTATTTTTTCTAATGTCATGTACTTACTTTAATAATGTTAGGTATGAAAAGAAATGAATTTAATAATTTTTAAAGTTTAATCACATTCATCCATTTCTTTGTGTGCAGTCCACACTCAGAGGAGGGTAGATTTAACACACAAACCATGAGCCTGTTTACACTCAGTTTTAAGATGCACCTCAGGTGATCCAATCACAAGTGGACAGTGCTAAATACACGTTCACACAACTAACGAGACGCACTGATGTCCAATCAGTGACATCATATGCAGCAGTGGTCTGGGACGCATGTGACCACATATATTTTGGAGTGTAAACACGATTGTGTCCTCATGCCTGTCTGTTAAGGAAAATACGTCATCAACCCGGGACCGTGCAGGATAAGTTGACTGTTTGCAGAAAGCGTGCACATTTTTAACAACAAGAAAGTTGTAAATTACTTTGTGCTGTCACCCAAAATGGTTGGAACAGCCCACATATGTATAACAGTTCTTGAATCATTTTACCTTCTCATTGTTTTTCTGGTGAGTGATGTAAAAATATGTGCAGGCCCTGATGTTGACGTAGTGACATCCGAACATAAGTGGCCGGCAGGACGGTTTGGAGACACTTTCACCCTTTAATTTAATAGGTGCACAAATTAAAATGAATTATTTCTATTTTCAAATCCAGGATAAAGTGACTATGACTTTCCCCCATTCACACTGTATCTCCTGGGATGATTTTTTTTTTTTGCTCATTTAGAGTATAAATTTAACATATCTATTCACCAAATTTTTAAAGTGTAATTCTTTATTGTTGAAGAAGAAAGTGCAAAATTGTCCATAAAAAGACGTATGCTAAAATAAAATTATCAAACGTGTGATTAAATAGAATCACTTACAACATGACCAGTGTCTTTGTCCATGCAGGCAGCCAGTTTGGATTTTAATACAAATCATGAGGATATTTGTGAATGTTCGTGTGAAGTCACATGACCTGAGTACTGGAGTGTGATTTAAAGTAGCTGCGTAATGCTCCCTCCTCATCTCACAGCATGCCAAATCACTGCATCCCCCAGGATACAGGAAACATTTGAGGGATAAATAGAGGTGTAAACACAAAATGTGTCTCAGCTGTTCATGTATGATCTGACGTGTGATGAACACCAAGTGTGAACAGGGTCTATATGAGTGATGTGGATTATAATCTGGACATATGGCCAGTAAACAGACAGCCTAAATTGGTTTCAGCACTAAATGACTAAGTGTGAGCTCCTGATTTGATGCGCTGTGTTAAAAAATAGCCTCTTCTTTTCTTACAATTCTTTCTTTTCACACTCATAAGTACTTTTGGCAACATACTGCGAAGCTTGTTTTTATTGTGGAGACAGTTCTGGAGTAGTACACTGAGTTTTGTTCCTAAAACAGAGCATCACACAGCAGTACATTAACAAATCTACAAAATTATAGTCTGTAAATTAAATCCTGACCCCCTCTGCATGTGTCCAGGTTAATCCAAGGTAAGTGAAAACCTGGTTTGTCTTCACCAGCATGCAAATTGCCCACATTGCAAAACTTTAATTTCAGTGCACACACACCTCCTCGGTACACCACCAACAGGCTTGCATAGACACAGTGTGGGACCTTTCTAAGTTATGTCATGTTCAGAGGATGGAAGAATTGCAGTGTTACATAACCAGGTAACTGTGCGTCTGTCCGTGCCTCTCCTGTTTATCAGAGGCGGTGCTGCTGTTGCTGCTGCTGCTGCGGTGCGGGACGCTCACGGTGCTCTCCGCGCTCCCCCAGCAGGGAACATGTGCTGCCGGGAAGCGACCACGCCTCCACCCGCCCGCCTCACATGTAGCCGCACACATCCACTGTCTCCTGCGCTGCGTTCACGTCCTGTGGGAGTTCACGAGAAAGACACTCAGAAGATGGAAATGTAGTCTTTTGAGGGCGAGTGCATACAAATCAGTGGGTGAGGCGTTTGTGTTTTACAAGGAACAACAACAACAAAAACAACATATGCCAGAGGACAGCAACAAGGAGCATCGCTGGGTTTATTTGGTGGGACACTCCGCCTTAGTAAATTGAGGTAGTCTGGGTTCAGGCCTGTGCTGGGATGCCAGTTGTGAAAATCCTCCAGGTCACATAAAAGCAATTAGTGTTTTTCTGTTTCTGTAGAATTTTATTAAGGGTGTTAACATTGCAGTGTTTAAACACTGTGATATTGCACAGTACTTTACTCCTGTGGACGATGCTTACAAACATGCTTTCTCCATGTATTCACACTGTAAATACACCTCCTTTAAAAATAAGATAAAATAAAAAAAAAACCTCACATTTTAATATTAGTATTTTTCTACTTCTGTGGGTACAACACTTTTGCTTCTCCTCTAATTTTGCTGTGGGGATCAAGGAAGCTTTGAGTACATGACCTGACCAGACCAGACCTCCACCAGGCATAACAACCCTTACCTGTCTTTTAAAAAAATAAATAAAGGAATTGTAATTCATTTTCCAAGTTATAGCTATGTCTATGCAGCCAAGTCGCAGCCATCTTTGTTTTGATTTGGAAACAGAGGTTGTTAAACTAGTTAATAACCTTTGGGTGGGTATTATCATCCACATTGTTGTTATAGTCTTTGTGAATTACAAGAATACTTTGAGGGCAACATCAAGTCATTTCAAATGCGTTCACGGGCATGTCTAACATCTTCAAAGACACAAAAATAAATAAAGTAATGGATATGTGTATGTTATTGGCATGTATGGTAGGGTGGTGGAGATTTGGTTAGGAATTGGTCTTGTAATTCAAAGACCTAAGACTGTGTTTTATGTAGAACTAAAAACATAAAATGAACAATTGAAACAAGTTAAAACAAAAACGTTACCCTAGGATATAGTTTGTGTTCAAATTTTGAAATTACTTTGAAAATAACTTTTTTTCCATCGTGATTTGGTGACCACTGCACACTGCATGTGTTTTTGATGAGCCTACTTTACAAGCCTACAAGTAGGTATTAGATTCGTCCTTTATACTTCCTCTCCAGTGGAGTTTATCAGCCTCTCTCAAGGTCTGGCTTTAATATTTACAACAGCACAAAAACGCACCACGCCAGTGCCGAAAGTAACCCTCACGTGGCCCATCCGACGTCACCATCTAAGCACGTGTCTCGGCACGGGATTGGCCAAACTACTGACGTTGCGTCACCACCGATGTGTTCAGTGCGCCATCGCGCTCATTAATATTTAGATAGTGGGCGTGGCTACGCAAATGAACACCATGGATGCTTTGAGTACACGACCAGACCGGCCGTGTTTTGTAGACTAGGACGCTCCGGCTGACAAAACCACCACCATGCATCACAACACTTAATTATCTTTTATTTTATTTCTGAAGGTTTCTCTTCCTCCATCAAGAACAGACAACACACAGACACACTCACACACATATTTATCTATCTATATGGATAGATAGATAAATATGTTACCTGTGTCCAGGATGGATTTGTAAAGCCAGGACAGGAGGAGGTGTTGCCTCCCGTGGCGTGGAGATGCTGGTTTTCCTGCAGCCTAAAGTGGGTTTTCTCCTGTCCCGTGGATGAAACACTGACAGGTAAGTTTGAACTTTGAGTTTCAAACTTTTTATCCAGTGATCTTAACGGTGATCCGGCACGAGCCCAGTCTACATGTACTTCATCATGTCACAATCAGCTGTTCTCCTCTTCTGTTATTACATGTTTAAATGCGCATAGTGTGTGTGTGTGTGTGTGTGTGTGTGTGTGTGTTTTGGATGTGAATGGGGAGTTGCTGTGTGGATTACCAGCAGGCTCATGCTGTTCTTCCACGGACCAGCGACAGCAGTGTGTTACATAACAGTGTCGGGGGTGGGACTGTACAGTCTGCTGGGGACCATCTTATCAAGTTCCTCCTGCTGCAGGCTCGTCCGCGTGTGCACGCCGTCATGTTTACCCAGGAGGCTCAGGAACACAGACACATGATCAACACTGCCACCCTCATTAATCGATTGGATGTCACTAACCGGCATTACCTGCTGTTGACGTCATACACCACACAGAGGGAAATCATACCTGCAGATTGTGGCGAGATTTCAGATAAACTGTAACTACTGTGTTTTATACTCCAGCTGCACCCAGTCTGTCTCATGTGGTATATTCATCAATATTAGTTTGGCCACAAATTCTCTAAATATAAACTTATATCTCAGCATTTTGATATCAGGGGCCTTGCATCCTATTTGCTTGTTAATAAGGAGAAACATCAATAAATCTATAGTAGTCCATGCAAGTTGATGTTAGTTGATTTTGTGTATTTTATGAAATGCTGAAGCTTGTTAAAAGCAGATTGTAACCTGAAGCAGAGGATGGGCTGATGGTACACAACATGGATCTCTGTGTTTATTTGGTAGCTAAGTGTTGCTCACGTACAGGGTCATTCGGTGTGGAACAACTTGACTGCCCTGACGAGGCCCTTGACCTCAACCTATCCCCAGCTTTCAGTGTAATGTCAGTTTGTTATCACACTTCAGCGTCACTGCTGCTTCTCCTGTGAACCGATCATCGTGTAGGTGTGTAAAACCGGTTCAGTGGTTGAACGTGAGATGTTGGGAGGTGATGGCAGGAGGGAGCGCCTGAGGACGTCACACGTCTGCGAGTGTGTGTGTTTTGCTGTCTTCAACAGGTGTCTGCTTGTGCTGTGTGTATTTGTGTAGTTGTATTCCTGATGTTGTGAAGTTGGTGTGTGTGTGTGTGAAGAAGCTCCTATGTGACCAGGGGTCCCCCTCCTTCTATCTGCTACCAATAGTGGCTTAAACCACAATTTAAAAAAAATATTTGAATCACTCTTTGATATGGAGGCCAGCTCCTCTGTCCCTTAGCTCCTAGATAAACATGTGTCTGCTACCAAATCATCCCCATTAGCATGATCATGTGGCATTTTGAGAAAATTTAAGTTAATACTGATATAGTATCCAGTGGTGAGTTTCTGAGCTGGAATTAAAATAGACCTTCTCAGTGTATGCAGTTTGAGTCTGCAAAGCTCCTCAGCAGGCTGCTTTCTCCCGTAAATTTAAAATTAATTAAGGATATTTATTATTTATTACACATTGCAGACACCTACATCACCATCTTTGGAGAATAAGTCCCAAACCTCACTACCCGTTCACTGTCCAGCTGGAAGTGATAGAGAGAACAGTTTACTGAAGCTGGATGTTTTTTGTGTTTTTTTTATTGTAGAGATAACTGTAATTTCTCCTTTATGTATATGATACTGATCTAAAAAGTCACGAGTAACTATAGCTATTAAAAAAAGCAAGTTTTGTAGGAAGATATTGGAAAACATGAACAGAGATACCAATGTGTTTGTGAAAGGTAAATGTTGATTTTATTATTGAATGACTCTCTGTGCAGCACAGTACCATATGTGCTATAAAAACAAATGTTTTAGGTGTTTTGTAGCCTCAGTAAACCTGACCACCAGCAGTACAATCCACGTCTTTAGTTTCCAGTAAACATTTGCTTGTTTGTCTTCATCCTGACAGTTGTGGAATGCCAAAGGAACAGGGGCATTTTGGGGAGCGTGCCGGCCGCAGCACCTCCAAAAATGCCAAGGATAAGAGTAATTGTGCCACCCTGCGGGCATCACAGGGGGGCGGCCACAGGGGCCCATCTGGAGTGGGTGACGTGAGCAACCGCATGCTGCGCTGTGACTCAGAGAAGGACTCCGAAAAAGACTCAGGGTACTCAGGTGAGCTGAGTGGGTGTAGGCATGACGCAGGCTCCAAGAATACAGCACAGACTTCATTCAGTTCAATATGAATGGCATTCTGCTCTTTATCAAGCTCAGTGCTCATTGACGTGTATCTAAGTAATCGGGAAGTAACTGTGGAGTGTCCTGGAGAATCGTGCTGTTTTCATTCAGATCTTTTTGCCTCTTACTCACAGAGTTATAAACATTAACCTCTGCTGGAGCAGCAAGGGGTGGAGTCTTGCTCAAGGGCACTTCGTTGATGGCAATGATGCTTCTCCATTATTAAGAAAGCTGCTCCATTTTTCTACACTTTTTTTTGCAAACAGATGACAGTTTAAGTATCTTAATTGACCTGACATCGACTGTATCCCATATTTAAATGAATGTTCTCTTGGATATGCTTTGTCTGTCCCACATGTTGTGCATATTTTCCTCCATCCTCCCTCTCCACCAGAGGCCGGCTCTGAATCTGTGCAGACGGATGTGGAGGACCAGGCCAGCAGTGCGAGCGAGCCTCACAGAAAAAGCAGCAACAGTGCGAATGCCGCAGGCCACAACATGGCTCCTTATGAGGAGCTCACCCCCATTTACATCTTCAAAAACCTGGTGGTCAAGCCGGTGAGATGTTCAGTTACATATAAGTGGCTGCTTTTTCAGGCATTTGTTGTAAAAAGACTGTTTAATAAGATATTAATAAGTCTGTTATGGAACCATTCAGATTAATGAAGTCAGCTCAGTTTTATTTTGAAACACCAATATCAATACCCAAATCTTTGCTGTAATGTATCCTCTCCAGCATGTGACTTATATGCATTTTAATAATTTAGTCGTCAGGTTGCAAATATTTGAACAAACTTGGATTTTTATATTTTTTACATTACTGCACGCATGTTCATTTGTGATTTTGTTCATCCCAGGAGACAGAGGCCACATTATCAATCACAATTAGATGTTTTTGTGACTACCCGATAATTTAGATCCATCTCCTTTTAGCTCTGTTTTAGTCTCCACCAACCTCTAAAAAAGTCTTTATTAGATTAAATCTTTATTTAGCAGCTTTGCTTTGTTTGTCAGCTAGTCTCTAATTATTGGCTGCTTCACAGCTGCTGTAACTGTTTCTGAGACTGTATCAGAGAAATGTGGATTTATTTCACTGTGCACACACAGTTTCCTCAGGACATCTAAAATGCATATCATGCAAACTACTTTGTTTGACTGATTACTAAAATTAAGAGCTGTCAAATATCCCAGGACCCTCCCTGAGTTCAGCCTCCCATCAGGTTCTTTGAGATGTGGCCACAAACTAAATTTCAGCAATTTTTAAATATAAGACACGATGTACATTTCACCAAGTTTGTTTGATAGGAGCTCTACCTCTGTGATCATTTCTGTTTACATCATCTGCCACTTGTTTGTCCTTCAGGTCTTGTGGCCTCATTTTTGTGTCCCTGTGCTTATCTCTTTGTGGCTTTAACCTCCTCCCCATCTTTTGCTCTTTCTTTCCCTCTGGTCTGTAATTGCTGCTCACATAAAACTCTGCTCACAACCTCCTGGTGGTACAGTCTAGACCGGATCAGCTTCTGCATGGCCCCATGGCGTGGGGCAGAGGATGGCACAGCCTTACCAGCGGCAAAGCACCCACACAACTCTTACTTATCCAACAACAACCAGCGATGCCTGCGCCTTCCTCCTCCACCCCGTCGCCTTCGTCTCGTCCCGCTCCACCGCAGGGTCACGTCAAGAAAGGGAGCAGTCGCGGCAACCAGAACCACAGCAGCAAGAACTCCTACCTGCCCATCCTGAATTCTTACCCTCGCATCGCCCCGCACCCCAGGAAGGAGAGCCACGAGAGCAAGGGTGCCACGTGGGTGGAGGGGGTTAAAGAGAGTGGCAGTGAAGGCCAGAGCCAGAGCAAGAGAGTGTGCACGGAAGAGGAAAAAAGGGAGGCTGTATCCACCACCACAAACCTCCCGAAGCCTCAGCAGCATCAGAAAGAAGGTCGAGTCCAGCAAAAAGGCAGAGAAGGACACAGCTCACAGTCTCACTGCCCGCTGCCCAGCCACCCCTGCTCCACCACCCAGCACAAGTCCCACCACTGCCAGCAGAGCTCGGGCTCCGACAGCATCAGCTCGCCCTCCATCTCCAGCTCCCAGACACCCTCGCCGCCTTCTTCCTCGGACTCGCTCTCATCCTCCTCTCCTCCCTCCTCCTCTCCCCCCTCCTCCACC
>OOFC01001818.1:0-11862 GCA_900323345.1 Pseudochromis fuscus | reverse complement strand
AGCTGCTGAAGCAGAACGCCGCCACCGAGCGGGAGATCGCGCAGCTCCGTCAGCACACCAATTTCCTGTGCCACGTGGCCCAGGTCAGCCAAAACGGGGGCAGTGAAGCCTCAGACGGCCTCGACAAACTCCTGCATGCCATGAGCGAGTCAGGCTCCTACCCCAACTTAGACTCAAGTCACCTGAAATCGCTGGGTGACAGCCACCAACAGAGCAAGACGAGAAGTGAGGAAGAGAACGAGAAGGACGACAACTTAAGAACCACTAAGACACACATCAGCCCGCCGCAGGTCGTGTCTTTACACAACATCAATGACGGTATATCGCCGCCCTCGCCACTGTTTGCCCCCTCGCCAGACAGAGAGGAAACAGAGCATGCTGACGGACCTCTGGAAGCCATGTCCACCTCCCTCTCTGCTTCTTTCCCCAGGTCTGTCCCCGAACAGGGACACAGACAGGCCATCGTGGACAAGAACCTAAGCGATCTCACTCTGTTTCTAGAGAGCTAACTATCTCCTCCAGCTGCTGAGGGACGAGGACTCGGACCTGTAATGGAAACACGTGGACCTAACACTACAGGAGAGCATGGGTTTGACTGAGCTGTTTTAAATGTCAGCGCTGAGCTGAATATGAATGCTTGATAGGGTGGTGTGATGATTTTCTTTTTGATTTACAAACATGATTTAAAGTTGAACATGATTGAAATATTTTCCTACTTTATAGTCAGGGATTTGCTCATTCCAGGTGTTTGCTTTTCATCTATATTTTTTGCCTTTTGTAGACAAGCCTCATACATTCAGTCATGTTTACAGAGAAACACACAACACAAGTCAAGTACTGTTGTCATCACCACTCAGGTCTGTTGTGGAGAGTCCCTGATTGCAGTATTTCTACTTTGTTTCTCCAGGAGACTATCACTTCACACAGGAGGAGTTGTTTCCAGAATATTTTACAGTTGCTTTGGCTCAGTTTTTACAAACGGTTTTTAGTGTGCAATACTCCTAAAGCAAAGAAACATCATTAATTCACCCCATTAAACACCAAATGCTTTACATTATAGCACACATATATCATAACTGAATCAATGCAGCATTTCTTCTGATTCTACATCATTACCACAGCTAATTACTAACGGTACTCTCTCATTTTCAGATTCATTTTGCAATGTGAGGCTCTTGCAATAGTCTAGTTAAATGCTATATTCATTACTATCTTAGTGTAGCTTATGATACTTTATATAATTATGGGAAATAGGTGATGTAAATATATAAGGTTTGATATATTGAATAATGACAGTTAACGACTGCAGCAAAAAACAGCCACAATCATCACTGATCTCATATGAATGTAGATTTACTACAATATTAAACTCTAAACTTCATTCTCTATTCTCATGACAGCAGAACAGCCTATTTACAAAGTGAAGTATTGATTTCTGCACACATTGCACATTTATTTTGTGTATAATCTCCACAGAATGACCACTGCAGCCTGAGGTTTGATGAGCTAATATTTAATAGAGTTACAGATGATCACACTCAACAATGGTTCAAATTAAGTGATAAAGAAACTCTGTGACGTGAAACACTAATGTGTGACTTACTTTTCTATTTTTCTTGTGTAATCTGTGATTGCAATTTTATTTTCTAATTTTTTTAATGTTATTTTACTTAAGCCAAAGCAATGATATAAAAATTTTTAATCAAAGTAAATAAGCCAGCAGCTCCTGGCAGTCTCAACTGTGGAAACAACTAATTGCATCTTTACAACATGAACAAATTATAATATATAATTTTTTTCGGGCTTTATTTGACAACAGCAACAACTGCAAATCCATTTAATTGGTCACACTTTATGATGATCAAGCTGATGTATCCATTGATCACCTTATACAAGCAAACTGATCTTCTGTACGTGTCCATGATCACACGGGACACCCTGCCTCTGGGATCTGACATTGCACACTGTAGTTTTACTCAGTGCTTTACTGAATGATATTTTTACTGTCACTCATATTCATATAGTTGTTTGTTCTTGCTTGGAGGTGCATTATTATGAATTATTTTCTTCTTTTTTCTTTTCCTCAGTTTAAATGTGGAGTGTGCATGGATGTGTGTGCGTGTGCGGTGTATTAACTTGTAAATTTGCATTTAGACATTTAATTATAGATTTAATTAATTAGATCTTGATTGATTGTAGATGTGGGACACTGATCTTTTCTGTCTAGTCTAATCAGGTTTATGGTGAAAGACATGGGCTCTCTTTACACGCTCTCAAACACAACCTTAAACAATAAATCTGCCCTGACTCATTGAAATGGTGTTTTTGTGCTGTTGTTTTTTCACAGAGATTATTTGAACATCACTTTACCTCATGATCTGAAGCTTCGGCCATGTGTAGTATGAACAGCCAACACTGTACTTAGAACAGAAAACATGGAAAAGCATATTTTAGATAATATGTAAGAACAAGTTATTTAGTCAGACTGATCTTTCAAACATGTTGTAGCTCTTCCTCATTCAATAATATTCATTACCAAACAGGTTGTCTGTTTTAGCCTAAATACATAAATTTAAATCAGAAAAACTTGAAATGCATTAAAAAGTTTGGCAAACTGAATACAATTTGTCGTTATTGTGACTGTCAAACAAATAAATGGATCTGACTTTACTAAGATTTAAGTAATTAATTTTTTATGCATTTTTGTGATCAGTGAAGTTGAGACAAATCCACAAATAAATGAAAAGGAGACAGAGATCTGAGTTTCCTGGGATCACAATCTGTCCATGTGGACCACGAAATCCTAACTTTAGTTTTTATAGGGTGTTACAATTTCCATCCCTGGATAGCTCCCAGGATAGAGAGAGATAAAGGGTTTTATGAAAGCTGCCAGTTCACATCTTTCCCCAGTAGATGGCAGTGTTGTCAAGTATTTACAAAACTTAAGCTACAAAAACTGAATTATTATTAGTATTTTTTTAACAACTCATTCATTTAGAATTTGAGCTCAAAACATGAGAATGTGACACAAACAAGTTTTCATTTCTAGTTACATGTACCTTCAGAAGACATTGTCAGATCTGCCTGGTTCCCATGGTGAAGCACCAAGTGTGAACAATGAACCACTTCCTGCTGTTAGCGTCCCATTTACTCGAAGCCACAGTGTTCAGAGGCTACTGAGGAAACTACTGTGTTTTTTATATAAAATTAAACTTAGAATATGAGGCTGAGGCCACAGATGAGGAAGGAGAATCAGAATGTGGTAGTCTTGGTGTTTTGTTGGGTTAAAAACATTAACAACACACATCACTGGGGCTATTCTTTAAATATATACAGACAGCTTCTACTGCTGAGCTTTGACAGAATAGTCACTATTATACCTGTAGTCTGGCTCTGCAGGTGAGCAGGTCTGCAGGTTCAGGGTCACCTGTGTCCATCTGTAGCTATTCAAACAATCATGTGTGCAGCACTCCAAGATTTGTGGAAAAAAAGTATTTACAATATTATCTACAAATTATAAAGAATTTACAAAGTGGGGGGGAAGTGTAACTGAATATTAAACAAATTAAACTGACATTTGAACCCTGCAGCTCCTGCCTCTTCACTAAAAATGGTCACAAGGCATAAGCAAACTAAAGTGCTTAGGGCCCACGGGACCACCAGAGCTCCCCAAGAGCACTTGATCAAAAAGTATTATTACACTTTTATATCCATATGTTAATTATATTATGCCAATCTGATGTTATCATGCCCTATAGCATGTTACCAGAATACTGTTGGTTTAATAAATCCTAATAAATCTCTGAGCTGACTGTCAGAGCTCAGCTGGTGTCACATTCAGGTGCATACAGTGTTAGCGTAAGTGAGGTTAAAAAAAAAAGAGAAAACATCCTTCTGGAGTCAGTAGACAGAAGTTAAGAAAACAACAAGGTTAAAGTAGGTTTGCATGACTAAGTGATGTGGGTATGTTAAATGTACCAGAAGAGTTAACATTTTATCAAACACGATTGGCTTCATATTCTCATGGAGCCCCGGAAGTCCCGCAATTTATTTTATTTTTTTCGATTATTGTTGCCTTGCAGGCACACAATAATTTACTTTTGCTCACAAGATAATTTACTGATTATGGGATGAGTATATATCATATTAGATGACTGCATTTTAGCAATATATAACACAATTAACATTGCAGTGGCATACTTACACATATCTTGTCTTAATAAATATCTTGTGAGCACAAGATTATTTTGTGTCAATATGTCCAAATATATCATGTATCCATAGTTTGAAGACCATCGGTGTAAGTTGTCTTTATAACTTCATAAATTGTTGATTTCTCAAGTGGATTTTTGTCACTCCAATGTTGCATCATTGGTAAAATGCAATGCATGCAAGACCCATAATGGTGCGCACAAGTTAGTTATCTTGTGGGCACAGGATGGATGAATAAATAAATAAATAAATAAATAAATGCTAGGCCTTAGGGCTTCTGCCATCCACCTTGTTGTTTTTATGTATAACCACAAATTAAGCTGTTTATTCCCACTGGCGACAATAGGCTGCACTTTTTTAACTTCTGGAAAATCTTAAAGTTTTGTTTTGGCAGTTAATGTAGGTTTTAACATAAAAGAATGAGTTCTCTAATAAATTACATCAATATCCTGTAACTAGTGTGAATGGTCACGTGACCAGGCCTCTTCACTTCCTGCCTGCGCCCCCGAAGGAGATGTCTGCTTTAAAAGAGGTGGTGAGTGAAATACCTCAATGTATCACGAAAATATTTTCAACATGCATGTTTTAAAGGGTTTACTACTGATATATAATGAGAACTATGTGCTTTAATGTATCATTGGATCATAAGAAGAGTAGATATAAGCGTGCATAAAGCATGGTCATAGTATTATGCTAACTTTTACGCTAGGCTAGGTTTTAGCTGTTTATTCTGTATTTCTTGTTTTTTTTCTACACAGCTTAAAACTAACTCAGGTTTTGGATCTCCTAGATGTTAAGGAACCCCAAAGTGATGTATGCTACTTCACAGTCATTCTTACAGTTGAAAAAGATGCACTTGAAAGTGGCTGTGATAGTGACTGCTCAAACAGAGAGGATGAAGGTGAAACAGGCCGTTTGCCTGCTAGATCGCTGAATGGTGAAGCAAAAAAATGACCTATCAGGAGGATGAGGAAGATTTGATCTTGAGAAGTCCAGACCTACTCCCAGACCATCTCTGTCCCCCCATGGCCCCACCCTCTCACCTCTGATCCCTGCATTTGGTGATGAAGAAAACCCATTGCCAGTACTTGGCGAGTTTCCCAGTGTCCCAAAAAAGGGACCCACTGAGGAAAACGAAACCCCTAAACACCATAGTCCTTTGATGCTAGTGAGTCTCCCACAGCACCAAGCCAAAAAGGAAGGCACCCAGAGGTCACTGATACAGAAGGTGTGTGAGATAAAAAAAAATTGGTGGTGGCCAGTCCTGGCTTGGTCTCTTGGTTCACAGTGCAGTGGTGAACAGCTGGCTGTTCTTCAGAGATGTTGTTGGCAGTGACTACGACCTCCTGACCTTTCAGTGGGTTTTGTCCCTGGATCTCCTGAAGAGATATGAACAACAGCATCTTGGTAAAGGCAGAAGATCTGCACTTGAGAAACCTCAGGATTCCACAAGAGCTGATGGGAAACATCACTGGCCTGTCAACACGGGAAAACGCTGCCAAAGATGCAGACTGTCCAACAACTGCACTGTGGATGGATGTGAGAAGTGTGATGTACCACTCAACATTGAGTTCTTCAAGATGTTTCATGGAGAATGAAATCCAACCAAAAACCCTTTGAGCTGTGTCTTGTCTTGTTAAACAGATCTTTTGATTTTTGTCTCCCAAGAGTACCCTAGAGTACACACTGCATGTACTGTTATACCCTTTGCACCATTTTTGAGGTACAGAAAATACCGGCAAGATGTTTTTGTTGAATAATACTGTACAGTCATCTTATGGCCATGATGTTACAGTACAGTAAATATTATTTCAGTCTAAGCTACTGCCACAATCTGAATTTATTTGATTTTTGTAAACTTTTCTCATTTCTCATTTTGTAAGCTCAATCACTCTCAGCTCTACAGTTATTTAACTGTTTTATAAGACTATGAAATGCAGTAATTGCATTGTTGTCACTGATGGTTCCTTTCAGTATGCATTGTCATGGTATATTTATGTCTCTACAAACAATTGTAAGCATTCCTAGTTATAACATGTTGCACTTGTTAGTTATATCCTGATTATAGTAAAGATTTCGACAATGTGGTCTTGCACTGAGTGTATACATTTTTACTAACAACCCACATAAAATGAAAAAAAATAAAATAATAAAAAATCGTACAAATTATGTGAGATCTCTAAGGAATGAAATGCATGCACTTATTTTGGATTGAAACATTTGGGAATAAAGGGGGTTACTTATTAGTTACTGAGATAAATGTGAAGTTTCATTGGTAGATAGTTTACTATTGAAGCTAACACTATTGTGTTATTGTACTGAGCTTGTACTGAGTGTTTATGGTATTTCTAGAATGAAAATAAACTCCTACTCCAAAAATGTTGTTGTGATAACAGTCCAACATTAACAAAGACCACAAAATAGTAATGTCAATATGTTGGGTCATTGCTATTTTATTCCAGTATCAGTGTTATTTACTCAGTCATAGATTAATTTGTGAGTGTTTTTGTGTTCAAACTGCTTTCTCCTGAGCATATTATGTTAGTAAAATAAACTTTCTTCCATCAACTATGTGTTCATACTCTATGAAACTTCCCAGCAGAGCCGTCAGTATCTTGGACCTGTGTCCACTCAGTCCAGTGTCCCCCCTGTGTCTCCTGTGTCTTCCAGACCCTAAGCAGATGTGACTGGTAAGTAAACAGCACAGCAGCCCTTGGGTTCGCTCAGTGTCCTGGAGAATACTCAGAGATAAATATTTCTAAATATAAATATTCATTTCCCTATAGCTTCTTCTCCTTCTGTGGTCATTGAGATCAGTGTCAGATCTCTGCAGCTTCCAGTCGACCTCCAGCTGACCCAACTGAGCGTCCATCTGTCCTGTCTGACTCAGGTAATCAGATAGCCACTGCAGACAAATAAGAAGTTTAAATGTTAAGATTAAAATAGTTTATTTTGGATTTTGTTTTGCTTGTTTTTTTTCCTGGAACTTTGACAGATCTGGACAATAATTTTCAGCTTTATAATTTATTCTTGAAACATTTTTGTTTCTTGTCATATTCATCTGTTAATTTTATGCTATTGAAGTATTTGTTTTATTCACTTAATACTGTCTGTTTCTTTACATTTGCTTTGTAGCAGATTATTTTTCTGTACTCTAACACAATGCATATTTTTAGCAATTAAAATGTTAAATAGTTTACAGTTAATGCATTGTCTGTTGGTTTATCTTGTTATTTTTTAGGAGGTCTCCATTAGGGCTGTTTGAATGAATTTATCACTGAGGAGCAGCGGCTGAGGAGGGGGAAGCTGGAATTTATTCAAACACATTAGGGGCCATTTCAAAATTCATTCGAAATGGCCCCTAATGTGTTTGAATAAATGCAGGCACAACTTTGCCGCCCAATCTGAGACCTTTGCAAACTCGCAGAGGAAAGTCTCTCTTTTATTGCAAGTATGTGCCTGCATGACTTTTGAGACTAAATAAACACCATAGAAACTACTTCAAAACATCTGATTTGCTTACAGAGACTGTAGCCTATGCTGTCATTTACAGTTCAAATATGAACTTTACTACAATCAAATATGTTCCAATACTGAATAAAAAGTAACAGCCCTCGCCTGCACCATGTTCAGTGTGCCACTTTATCACTGTGACCCTTACAGTGCAAAGCAACATTATACCACTTTTGTAACAACTATTGCTCCTGAAGTTTGCCACTGTTTAATCTACAAATGTGCAAAACTTTCTCAGAAGCTTGATTAATTGCTTCTCTGCTCTCTGCTTTGTCAGTAAGGGACTGATGCCAAATAGTTATTGAGAGATTGTCTCCTCTGCAAGTTGCAAGCTACCTGCTTCTATGCCCACTTGTTCCAGTTACAATACTCAGTGTGTGCACTCCGTTTAATAAAATTTGTAAAAACTATCTGATTAATACATTTACAGTAGGTTTACGAATCATTAGTCAATAGTCAATCAATAGTCAGTCAATACGAATCATTATTCAGTAGTGTTGGCAGCAGTGGCTCCATCACTTATGGCTCCATCAAACCAAGATGGTCACGACCAAATGCAAAACTCCTGGTGTCCACAAATTAGTGGTGACAGAACTGAGACTAGGTCAGTTTTTTATATACTGTTCATGGTTATTACTGACAGGATGATTTCATTAGTTCAGTGCTGTTTTTTTTAAAACCTCCGATAGTTTAACTTATCTTTAACTTTGAGTTTAAAATGATGGTGTGATGTATATTTTGGTAAACAAACACAGTACTAATAAGTTATGTATATTGTTAAGAAAAATGAGGCTTTGATACAAATACACAAAGAAAAATTATATTTGCAAAAGAAAAATTTATTCAAAGCGATTACTGGACAAAAGCCTTTTTTGCATAGAAGTGTAAATGATAACAGAGCTGTTCTACAGAGTGAAATGTAACTAAGGACTCAAATATTTGTTGTTAGCTATTTTATGTGAATTTCTTAAATAACTGCAACATAAGAAAAAAAGCAAGAAAAAATAGTAAATAACAGCAACAAATTTCACACGATCAAATTGTGAATATGTAGAATTTGCTGTAATTATGTGAAAATTGATTCTTATATGTATTGTATCATATCTAGCTCTGCAAACTGCAAATCAAGCACTCACACTTATATAATCTTGAATATAAATATCTAAAAATATAGATCTTTATGTCTTCAAACACATACATAGCAAGAGTTAGATTGAAAGTCTATAAACACTCGAAGCTCAGACTTCAGTCTAAAGAAATTCCTTGAAGTGTAAAAACAATTATTTGAATTTACCTAATCTGTTATAAATGAAGAAACCTAACAGGCTGTTAATCTTTAGCTGTTCAGGTATATATGAAATATTTTATTACAATGGTTGAATAAAAATATTGTTGCCTAGGTAAGACACCCACAACGACGATGATCTTGACATACACCTGGCTCTCATTTCTCCTGTGGGCTCAGTTTCTTACAGCAGTCACAACAAGGACAGCAGCAGCGGTAGCAGTAATGTCGGAGCTGACAGAGGAGTCCACTGGACGCCTCCACAGCTGCTTCACTTTCTTCTACCTTCACCTGCTCCTCAGTGATTTGGATAGCAGCTTGTTGTGTTGCTTCTGTGATTATATCCACCTGTACACTTTGATTAGCTTTGTCCATCGTTGTTTGAGACACTTTTCCTCCAGTGTTGAGTTTTTCAATCTCACTGAGCATTCGGACCTTAAGCTGCTGGAGCTCGGTGTATTTTTCATCGAGTGTCTTGCGCTCTTCATCCCAGTCACTTTGAGCAAAGGTGTCCTGGCTTTGCCCTTGTTCCTCCTTTGTTTTCTCTGTTGGGCTTTTTTCTTTGAGTGACAATGTTCTCTTAACAAACTTATTGATCACCTTGAGTCTTTTTTCCAGGTTGGTTTTCATCTCAGTACCCCTATGTTTCATCTGACTGATTTCCTTTCGTTCCATCCGAGTTTCCTTCCAGATTCTTCGTAAACACTCTCGTTTTGACATTTCCTCATCTATAAATTCTTCTTCCTCTGTGGACAGTTTCATTGGTGTTACAACTTCCTGTTTCTCTACATTTTCCACCTTTTCACTTTCTGCAAATATCAGAAGATCATCTCTTTCAGGTTCTTCCTCTTCTGTTCTTTCAAGATCACCCTTCTCTTCATCAGACTTCTGACAATGTTCAAAATCATCAGTCTGGACGTTGGTGTCTAACAGCGGAGAGTCTTTCTCATGTTTATTTAAATCCAGTGTCTCAGGATCACGCTCAGGCAGCCATTCAGAGACGACATCCTCGGTTTGGATTGCTTTGTCAACCTTCCTCATCACCACATGCTTCATTTCTTCTTTGATCTGATCATAGTAACCCGTGACCTGATTTTCCTGCTTAATAATTTCATCACACTTGTGTTGCAAAACAGAGACTAATTGGAGTATATGTTTGCTTTTCTTCTCTAATCTGTCCAAATCTTCAATCGTCTGTTGACTCAGCTGTTTGAGTTTTCCACTCAGATTTCTCATAGAGATCATTAGGCTGGTAACACGGTCATTGCTGATTTTTAACTCAAGCATTTCTGCGTCTTTTCCTGTCTTTTCAGGCAGAAACATTTCTCTTTCACTTTCAGTACCTCGCTGTGTTTGATACTGTCGTTCTGTTTCATGGTGTTTCTTACCAAAAGGCTGTAACTCAGTTGCTGTAACTTCAGTCGTGTCTTTCTCTTCTTCTTCCTCCACCAGTGTGATGGTTGTATTGTCTGGCAGTTCTTGTGTGTCTTTCGTGGCAGCAGCATCTTCAAGCTCTTCCTCTTTTTCTTTCAAACCAACAATGTTCATCACATTCTCAAGTTTTTCTTTTTCTCTCTGAACCAGAATGGCCAGCTGCTTAATGTTGGATTTCTCTCTGTTTATCTCATTAAGAAAACTACTGATTTTTTCTTGATTTTCTTTCAGCTTTGCGATCATGATTTCAAGTTCTTCTTTTTTCTTTTGCATTTTTCTTCTGTCTTCTTCTACACCTGTAATTTGCGTCTCCATAGCAGACTTTATCAACTCTTGATCAACGTTTCCTTTGCTTGTAAAGTCAGAGACACCTCGTTGACCCTCCATCTCTTGGGCCGACTCTCTCTCAATTCTTTCTACGTCTTTTGGTTTTATTTGTCTCTCGCTGCCAACTTCAGTCTTGATTTCAGTGAGCTGTTCACTCTCTGCTCTCATGCTGCTCATGGCGCCTTCGATCTGTTCTTTGAGATTCTTCCTCCAAACTTCCAGTTCTTCTGTTTCTGTCAGTATTTGGTTCTGTGTTTGTCTCTTGAACTCATCATCTTTGAGTTGTTTTTGTTTTTTGAAGTTTGTGACGTCCTGAAGTCTTTCTCTTTCTGTTTGACCCTGAACAGTGAGATCTTTGTTGGTTTTCTCTCCGTTGATTTCTTCAAACGTACTGTCCACATGTTCTTTCTTCTTCTGTAACTCCAGTTTCTCTTTCTTCATCATCTCAGTCTCTCTATCCAGATCTTCTCTTTCTTCTTTCAGTTCTTCTTTCAGTTTTTCCAGATCTTGTTTTTCCAACTCCAACTTTTCCTTCCATTGATTTTCCATGTCTTCTCTCTGGGTGACCATGTCTGACAGTAAACTTCTCAGATCTTCTTTTACCTTCTCCAACATTTGACTGTAACCAGCCATGTTTTCTTTCTGTTCATCAAGGACTTGAAGCTTCTGTTGCAGTAGAGTCTGCATCTGTAGTGTGTCCTCTTCTTTTTGTTGTAATCTGTCCATTTCCTGTTTCATGTTCTCTCTCATCTTTTCATTCAGCTGTTGAAGTTTCACTCTCAACATTTCTGCTGATTTCATTTGTTTGGTGACTTGATCTTCTTTCATTTTCAGCTCAGACTTGTCTTCTTCCATTTTGCCCTTTTCATCCAAGAGACTTTCTGTTTCTTTGTCAATGTCAGTCTTCATCTGATTGATCTCATGTCTTTGTTCATTCATACTGTTCTTGGCAGCTTCAACCTCTTTGTTCTTCTTGTTGAGACTCATCCTCAGAACTTCAAGTTCTTCTCTTTCTGTCAGTATTTGGTTCTTCATAGTTTCCAGTTCTTGTGTTTGTCTCTTGAACTCATTGTCTTTGAGATCTTGTTGTT
>OOFC01001813.1:6059-18961 GCA_900323345.1 Pseudochromis fuscus | reverse complement strand
ACATTTTGGAGGATATTGATCAAACTAAAATTGACCGTAGGTGTGAGTGTGAGAGTGAATGGTTGTTTGTCTATATGTTAGCCCTGCGATAGGCTGGCAACCTGTCCAGGGTGTACCCCGCCTCCTGCCCAATGACAGCTGGGATAGGCTCCAGCAGACCCCTGCGACCCAAGTGTGGACAAGCAAGGATAGAAGATGACTGACTGAAAGTTGTGTCTTACTGTTTAACCTCCTTCACTTGACCTCACCTTAATCAGCTCAATGAGCACACTCTTCATCCTCTGTCCCACAGCGCCCCCCTTTGAGCTGAATAATTCCAGGAACTTTGGCATGTACTTGTCCAGCTGGGAGGTGAATGTGGACTCCAGGGGAATAGTGTTGCACCTTTGGAACTCTTCATTTATCTGAAAGACACAAATTTGTCATTACCGATATTCAACACACCACAGACACATTCATATAAAAAGTAGCGAAATACTTCTGCAACAAGAACAATCTAGACTGTGATTTTATATTTAATAGTTTGAAAATTTGAGGCAGCAGTTTTTGGTGGACACTTCCTCAGTCTGTATGTTTAATGGTACAGTGTTGCTAATACTTTTTTGTCCACCAGAGGGCACTGTGGGAGTTATTTACACCTCAACTGTCCCCATCACTGCATCACTTTTGTAGAAAAGTCAAATCAGGGTTCAGTTCAGTTTTTAGGGAATTACAAGGAAAAAAATGAATTGTTTTGATACAGCTAATCAGAAAAATATCTCTAGGAATATACAGGCTTGTGTGGCCAGGCATGGTGAGATGTTCCCATAACTGTGATTAAGTGAGTGAATTTAAAGTATGTCCTCCTATTCTGAAGCAACAATTAGCTGAGCAACAGAAAATTTACTGGCAACTTTCAAACTGCAGACTCACCCTGAAAACCAGATCTCATCCAACTCTCTGTCTTTTAAAGGAGGATTTAAGACTTTTGTGTTTTGTCTTTGATTAAATGTAATTTAATTTATTAATTGTAATCTGCACCACACTGTGCTGCCTTGTAATTACATTCTGCTTTTTAATTTTCATCATTATATATTTACTTAAAACCTATTTGCATGTCTTTTCTGTCTGCCTTTTCTTTTTTTTGTAGACACAGAATTGGAGGTAAAGACACTTCATGTTCTCCTCATTTCACCTGCTAACTCCATTTATTTACCTGTAATGGATCAAAGAGTGCGGGCCATCTTTCTTTGAACTCTGCCACCTGCACAGACTGGCTGACCACCTCCCTCCTTCTACAGCTGTATGTCCTGGACATCATGTCGTTTATCAGCTGACCGTTGCCCTTTGTCTTACTTGCGGTGATAAGCTCCAGTCTCAAATTCTCCAGGCTCTCATCTGTTTCGCCAGCTGGATGCGGCGGGAGGTAGTTCACCTCTGATTTCCTTGGTTTCTTGATGTTCTTGGCGGGTTTCCTGTCGCCCTCCTGCTTGTGTTTGAGTGTATTTATCACCAGCTCAGGATTTCCGTGTGCTTTTAATTTGCTTCGGTAGTTTGCGCATTTATATTTCAGGCTTTGCTGCCACCCATAACATCCATTAAAAGAGCCAGGCTCCCTCAAGCATGGATGCCTCTCTATTAGTGCTTGTGCTACTGCGGCCCTCTGTGGATCATTGGGATAAGCTGTGTAGGAAAACATGGCCTCTGCCAGGCGCTCCAGGATGTCGGATTTGACACTTGGTACTGTCAGTGGCGTTCCATCTTTTAGAAACTTCTCATTGCCTTGTCTTAAAGCCATCTCAGTGTTGTAGGAGAAGGTCGGGATGGGGAAGACAACAGGCCACAGGTTTTGCCTGTCAGTGACAGGGGGACTTGGAATCAAGTTGTCTTGTGAATCCAACGAGAGCTGATCATCTACAGAGGACATGTCAAAGGAGTCTGATTTCTGCTCCTGAGGGACCGTGGTCATTACTATGCCTGGTGGCAAGTGCACTACTTTTAGTGTGTCTTTATCCTTCAGGTCACCTGTAGATGTTAGTGTGAAGAAGTCATCAAAGTCGGCATCTTTGTACTGAAGGCCTATGTCCGCGGTGATGGAAAACGCTTGTTTTAACACTCTAATCATGTCCCCCACTGATGCGGGGACGCCGTCTTGGAAAGTGATCTTCTGGATGTCATGATCGATGATGACTCGAAATCTCACCGCGTGTTGCATATCTGCAGGTAAAGGAAACACAGAAATGGTCAAACATTGTCTGACAGGGGTTTAATGGTTGCTTTCCAATAAAATCTTACTCTGCCCAGGAATCCAGGGTTTTATCAACATGGCATCAAACTGCATTCATCCACTAAAGAACATTATATACTCTTAAGAGCCGAAATAAACCCCATTAAAAAAAAAAATCAGTAATTTAAATAACAACATGACAAAGAGCAGAATATATGTAGATGTAGGCATCAAACTGATCACATCATTCTGACATAATCAGCATAAAATATGTTATCAGCATCTGAAATGAATCACGAAAAATAAAGATAATCTTACATTGCATTGTCAGAAAACATTTCAAAGAATTAAAACTTAGTCCAAAGGAAAGAGTTAAGTCAGGTACCTGAGTTTCTGAGAAGACTTTGTCATGATTAGTGGGATATACATGAAACTGACCTGACTTTCACAAGAATGATTCTGTATCTAAATCCCCATAAAGATGACTGGCAGTAGGTATTAGGAAAACAAATCTGCTCTATTGGCTCTCATGCTGTATTGTATGTCGTTTCACTGGATATTGATTTATTCTGTTGGTCAGATTACTACTGCTTTTATGAAAGTGTGTTTGAGAGAAGTCACACATTTGTAATCTCTCTTTCTGTGTGTTAATGTTCACATGAATCTGATGTCACAAGGTCTGATCCAGTGAGATTGCTACCCTCCCTTTGACAGAAAAGTGACTCCTATTGATGCTTATGGAGGCAATACTTTTCAAAAACAGCCTACTATAGGAAAATTATAGGAAAGAAAACTTTCTCTGGAGCTGAAAATTTGGCATTTCTGTCCAACTTCTGTCTTCTGTCAGTCCTCAAACTTAATATCAAATCATTAAAATGCTTTGATTAACTGTTTTGTTTTAAGTTAAGCCTCTTGCTTGAACCAAAGGAGACTACTCAGTCAGTAAAGGTAAACTACCAAGTTCATTAACTATTGAAACAATTAGTCAACTAATAGGATTATTAATCACATACATAATAAATGACTCCTATAGCTATCAGCTTTTAAATTCAGCATGAGGTTTTTTTAAATGATGTGCTAATTGATAATAAAGACAACAAAGACAGATACTTCATTCAAAAATACATCTTTTAATCAACTTTGCTGATATTAGCTGCTACTGATACAAAAAGTAAACAAAAAACTTCCTATTTCTTCTTCAAGGACATTTACAGTGTTAAGTATTGATATAAACTAGAAAACAACTGTGCCATTTATTCTAAACAAAGGCAGAAAAAAGGCAAGTATTTTTTTTTTTTTACTGTATTAACCAATTAATTCGTCAGTGACTATTTTTAATGTCGACTAATCGTTGCACCCCTATTTTACATTCATCTCTTATGCACTGCGCTTTTGCTGTTGTTGTTGTTGTTGTTGTTGTTGTTGTAAACATGGAAGGGGTTCGTGTTTTCCTAGCCATGCGTTACAGTTTCACTTTGTGCCATCTTGTTTTGGATTTTTGGACTTTCAGAAAAGATTTCTTCCGGGGTCATGTCGTCACAGCAAATCAAAAGATGGTGGCTCCTTTAGTAGTGTGTGCAACCAAAACCCCTGGTTCTGTGAATTAGGTATCGGAGCCAGTAATGAAATACCGATGACAATAACACTGCTCATTGTTTTGGGTTTTTTTTTTTATATATACTGACAGCTTTAAAATGCTCCACTTCGGTTTGATCCAGCAGCGATCAGCAAAATCACCTCCTCTTAAAACACTGCAGGCACACTGATGCAGCAGCTTGTACAATAACACAGGGCTGAGCTGTGGCTGCAATGAAAGCAGCGAAGTGAGAAGAGCGTAAAAGAAACTTCTACAAACCCTCTTTTTTGATGAGCAACTCGGACCTCTCATCTTCCAGTCGCCTCCGCTGGCGATTAATCTCCTCTTCGTAGTTTGAGATGGTTGTTTCCAGCAGCCCGAATATCTCCTCCACAGCCACAGTGAGCCGCTGGTTGATAAAAGTTTTCAGCGTCTGAAGCGTGGACATTTTTTAGAGGAGAAAGTAGCATCAGAGGGAAGGGGGAAAAAACGTGTTTCTCCAACCTTCTTTTTCTTGTTGACTCTCCTCCCGCCCGGTGACGTCATCAGTCCCATCCCCCCTCCAGTAGCAAGTCAACAAGCAGGGTGCAATCAGGAAAACCCTAAATAAACACCTCCCACCAACCTTCTATACTGGTTTTAAAAAATGCAAAAAAAAAAAAAAATACAACTTAATTAGACGAAATCAAACTATAGATGGTAGTTCCTGTACATAGAACAGTATACAATATTAGAATGAGAACAAATTCAACTCTAGCTATAATATTGCACTTTAAATTGATATACACTCGCATTCAGTTTATTGTGATGAAGTATGTTGCACTTGTGTTTGTGTCTATGTGTATGTGTTGAAGGCCTTGTTGCAAGTTATTGATTCAGCAGTCTTAAGGCCTGGGGGAGAAAACTGTTGCTGAGTCTGATGATTTGGGTTTTGTGACTGTATAACATCCTTTTTGTATCTCCTGCCAGAAAGAGACACTGCTGGCTGTTCCTGCCAGGCTGGGTAGCTCACACTGGGTGCTGTGCTGTGCTGTGCACACCACCTTCTCCAGAGGCCTATGTTTCATGCTGGTGCAGCTCCTGTACCAGTTGGTCCAGCAGCCTGTCAGAAGATTCCCAATAAAAGTCTCTGAGGATTTGTGGTCTCAGAACAAAGGTCCCAAAGCATCTGACAACAGTGATGATGTGGTGTGTCCATGTGAAGTTCTTATTGATGTTGACACCTAGTATCTGAAGGTGTCCACTCCCTCCACTGCCACACTGTTTTGTTGATGCTGACTGATGATGTCCTTAGTGTCCTTAGTCATTGAGACGTTCAGGGAGAGATGGTTGCTTCGGCACAACTGTTGCAGGGCGGTCACCTCTTCCCTGTTCGTCATCTCATTGTTGTTGGAGATCAGCCCCAACAACTGCTGTGTCGTCAACAAACTTAATAATGGCGTGTGAAGTCTTTGTTGCCACACAGTCATCGATGTAGAATGAGTGTAGGAGGAGACTGAGAACACAGCTCTGAGTGACTCCTGTAATGACGGCCAGTGAGGAAGAGGTGCAGTTGTTCATTTTCAGAACCTGGAGACATCCCGTCATGAAATCCGGGATCCAGTCACACAGTGCTGTGTTCAGACAAAGATCCTTCAGTTTGCTGACGAGCCTCAAGAGCACTTATGGTCTTCAATGTCACAAGATTTATTTCTGTCCAGTGTTGCATGAATGTTTCACCAAGACCTTGTATTGGTGATGGGAGAGTCTGACTACAGCACAAAGATTCTCAATGAGGTTAACGTCTGGACTCTGTGGTGGCCAATCCATGTGTGATATTGATGTCTCATGCTCCCTGAATCACTCTTTCCCAATTTGAGTGTGATCAATCGTGGCATTGTCATCTTGGAAAATGCCTGTGCCATCAGAGAAGGAAAAATCCATTGATGGAATAATCTGCTCATTCAGTTTATTCAGATAGTCAGCTGATCTCAGTCTTTGGGCACAAAATATTGCTGAAAGTTGACCTGGCCTACTGCACCATCAGCAGATCATAGCACTGCCCCCACAGGCTGGTACAGTAGGCTCTAGACATGATGGGCACATCACTTCATCTATCTCGCTTCTTTCCTTAATTTGCCCATCACTAATCTCGCTGATTAGTGGTTGTCTTAAAACTACACAGCTGTTCAGTCCCAATCCCTTGAATTGCCTTCGCATTGCACGTGTGGAAATGATCTTACTTTCACAATTAAACATAGCCCTGAGGTCTACTGTTGTTTTTCTTTGATTTGATGTCACCAAACATTTAAATGATTGCTGATCATGATCAATCAGGATTTTTTCTGACCACCTTTCTTCCTTGAAGACGATAATTCCCCACTATCCTTCCAGTTTTAAAAAATGTGTTGGACAGTACTTTACCATGTTTTAGTAGTTTTTGCAATCTCCTTAGATGTTTTCTCTGCTTGAGGCATGCCAATGATTTGAATCTTCTCAAACAGACTAACATCTTTTCCACGATCACAGGATGTGTCTTTTGCCATGGTGGTTTTAAAAATGAGAAGCTACTCATTGCATCAGTTGGGGTTAAATAACTTGTTGCCAGCTGAAAGATAATTGCCCATGTAGTAATTATCCAATGGGAGGTTTGTACCTATTTCCATGACGACTTTTTTTGACTCGGCAGTGTACAAGAATAGACATGATCAAAGGTCACAGTATAATAAGTCAAAAACTACACCGTGACATTAGTTCATGACTTTCCTTATGATGTCCTTGTTTATCACATAATACTATGACATTTTATACTGTGATTTTTGTATGATGTTATTTTTTGTATGATATACTGTACTATGGATTTTTTTATTGTGGCATTTTGTTTTTATGAAATATCTGAGTGTTATTTATACTATACTATGCAAGAACTTGATAGGCGCTGTCATCATTCCCATCAGCCACACCAGCCTTTCATCACAGAAAATATCCAGAAGTGTGGGAGCCTTGTTTTTATGTATCCGCAGTTAATTGTCCAGCACAACGTTTTTGCCAAAGGCCAGAACATTACGCTAAAAATTCAAATTTTACACCCCAAATTTTTCTAACTTGCATCATGGGGTCCTTCACTTTTTTAAAAAGATAAGTCACAAGCTTTTTGCTGTTTCTTTGAGTAAAAACCAGCAGAGCGCTGAATTTATAAAGTAAAAAAAAATGTTCTATGTTCACACAAAGCAGGAACCTCTCGAAATGAGCTTCTGTGTAAGAAGACATAGGAGGTAACCTTAACCCAACTCTTTCATTTGTTCATCTTACTTTGTGGATCTTTCTGATCGTATTCGGGCTCCAAACTTGCCTAGGTGGTGTTTCCCAAAAAGAGGGTGGTGGTCGCTCGGTCCACAGTGCTGCCCAAAATGTGGGCCTCCTGTCTGTCATGCAGGCAGGACAGAACGTAACTGCAGTCACAGCATGAAAGTGGAAATCAGGCATTGAATAAAGTTCATCCATGCGCTACACATATAAAAGTAAAAAACAACATTCCCTTATGTATGTCCAAGCACAGATGTTGTGATCTTTGGCCCCTGTAACCTATGACGTCTGCCTGTCATCCTGCTTTACTGTGTCTGTACACAGTGAGCAGCATGCTCTGTGCAGCTGTTGCTGTGATGTAATGTAATGGAGAAAGCAGTGAAACCCACACCTGTTTGAGGTTTGACTGGGTCAACATAGTTGTACCTACAGACTTTCTTTAAAGTTGAAGAGTGTCACAAGACTGTAAATGTTGTATTTACATGTTGATGGTATCTTGTATTGTTTCTGAGTTATCACAGTTGTAGGTTTAGAGTTTTGTGTGCTGCCTGTCAGGTTTAATAATGTGTGAGTATTGCACACATGACCAGCAGAGGGCAGCAGAGCAGAGGACACAGGGAGAAATCCAAGAAGGAGGTTGCTGCTCTCTGCAGCTTTCGCTCTCATTCAATCCAATTGAGAAAGCAGTCAAACCCACACCTGTTTGAGCTTCTACTGAGCCAACAAAGTTTTAGCTACAGACTTCATTAAAGTTTTAAAAGAGTCACAAGCCTGTGACTGTAATCTGTAATTGTTGTATTTACATGTTTTTTCTATCTTGCACTGTTTTTGAGTTCTGACAGTTTTAGTTTGAGAGTTTTCTCAGCCCTTTCGCAGCTTTTACACTGTGTGTGTATTGGGGACTGCTCTCCCACTCAGAGTGAGGTCACAAGACCTGCAGTGCAGAGAGCGCAGAGGGGGGAGAGAACAGAAAAAAATTGAGAAAACCTCCTGAAAAATACAATAGTTTTATATGTATATATATATATCTTTGGATTGTGTAATGTTTTTGCCTGATACTGTTGGTTTTCAGAGAGATTGATCAAACTGAGGTCAGCAGATGTAGGCGATGGCAAATATATATCACCTACTTCCTCTTCTTCCTCCACACCTCGAGTCAGCACCATCTCTGCTCCCTTCTCAGGCCTTGAAACGCTCTCTCTTAGAAGGTCCAGAAAAAATTAACCCGCACTTTTTACCTCCGCATCTTTTTAATTCCAATTGTAACACCAGTAAAACTCTTTGTTATTCAAAAAGTAATTCTGTCCTAAACAGTGTCCAACACAGGGCCAACAGCCTGCCATTTAGGCTGGAGATGACCCACCTGAAACAGATTTTCTTTTAAAATACTTTTTATTTTCTCCGTCAGCTGCTGATCACCGACATCACTCTGAAAATGCTTGACATGTTTAACTACTTGCTCCCCTGAACACTGGTTTAATGTCTGTTTAATGTCTAATGATGGAGTTCACAAAAACTCCTCCATAACTGAGGGAATCAACCAGAATAAACCTTACCTGTCTGAATTCACACATACAGCAGAGGCAGAGAGAAGACTCACCAACACACTGACCCTATGGCAAAGTGGAGACATCACTCCAGCCTGTCCCTCTAACTGCCCGACCAGGATCATCATAAACTCCCCCCAGTCTTCAGGTGCTACTTGTGGTGGGTATTTAGCCTATCAAGCCTGATGAAGCCACCAAATATTGGTGACCCCAGCTGGCCCTGAGACAACTGCTCAAAATATGTTAACACAACACTAACACATAACAACAAACAACAAACAACAAACAGAGCTTGCTCTAAATCCTGACTTGGTATAAACTTTTTCCACTTGACTTGAACAATGTGCCAGACCAGCAGGGATCAGACACAAAAACCCAGCTGGCACAGGCAATTGCTCCATCAACAAAAATCCATCACCAACTCTCCCATTGAGAGACACCCAGGCTGAGACAGTAGGCTTGTTTGAGATGAACTGTCCCTCACCTGGAAAGCAGATGAGAGCAGGCCGCAGCAATCCATGGGAAAGTTGGACCAAATTTTGTAGCAGCATTTGGTCTGGACAGGAAGTAAGAGAAACAGTCATTTCATTTAGATCTGATTCCAACTTAATAAAATATTAGCAGACCCAAATATCAGTTTGTACGCAGCCTTCTTTTATTTATCAGATGAAGGCTGATTAAAATTGATCTATGGTCTCTGATCATTGTTAAATTCCTATTTTACATACATTTTCATGGCAATCAACATCACATTAGTTCATCACTGAATGACTCCCTCTTAAACTGCATGAATAAATTGAAATACAGACACATAGTCAAATACAGAAGAAACAACTTAGTTTTATTATTTAATGGACAGATATTCAGACTGAAAATTTTTACATCACCATTCACAGATATCAGTGCAAATGTAGCACTGTAATATATTGTACCAGATTATGATCTGCAGTATGTTTATTCAGCCTCTCTTTCTGATAACAGTCATTATGCACCACAGAGTATTTATTCTGTTCACAAAAGAGACTTTCAGACACATAACATCATTTTTTTTCCAAATCAACAAAAAATAAAAGTTTCTATAAAACTTCATATTGTTGAATCAAGCAGCTGCTAGATCAGGTAAGAGCTAGGCGTTTCCCATCATGCCATTAGGCCGGGCAGTTGGTACAGTTGCGAGAGACCCCAGGGGCCCGTTTCACAAAGGAGGTTTAACAAATGCAGAGTCACCTTTTAAACTCTGAGTTGACATACCCTGAGTTTCGAAACTCTGAGTTTTCAGTTTCTTAACGGGTAATCTGTGTTGGTTTAATTAACTCTGAGTTTGTTCACTCTGAGTTGAGTGCGTGTACGGTGAGTATAAAAAGCCCACATTAATAGAGCCCTGATTCTATGATTCACCATGGCAACGGGAGACAACAACCCAGTTTGAACAGGAAGTTGTCATGCACGCATATGGAAACTTTAAAAACATTTTTTTGGGGAAAAAAGTTAAACTACAGCAGTGGCAAAAGAGAAACAGAGCTGGTGTGGGAGAAGATAACTGATCGAGTTAATGCGTACTTTTTTAGATAGATAGATAGATAAATCCTTTTTTGATCCCACAGTGGGTAAATTTGCATTTAAAATGTGCTTTGTTCATTTAGTAATTCCCAGTGTGTGAAAAATATAGTATATATTGAACATGAAATTCATTGTTATTCATAAAATTCATTGCTGGCCTGCCAGGTTAGGAAAGCTGAAATGAAGATCGAAACACTGAAACACAAATTAGATATGGGTGCGTTAAATGTCCTAATTATTTAAACAATTGCTAAGAATATGAACTGCTGCTTTTTATTTTTAGGAAATGAAGAAGAAAATGAAACAAATCATCTTCATTGTGCTCTGGGTTTAGTCATTGAAATATTTCCTGCATGTGATGTGTCTCTTACTGCCCTGCATACTGTGAACTTATTAATATTCTCCCCATCACCGATGTACAAAAAGCTCCCATTAGTTAAAAACGTAGATCAACACCACAGACTATGATCAACACACAAAGTCTGTTCGGGTGTGAGAGCACGTCCACAGCGAGTGACAAATCTTATATTAGGACCTTTGAGATCCACAAGATATCTTATTGAGTGCTACGAGTATATAGCACTAGTATATCCACTCGTGGTCTCAGAATCCTCTCCCGGTGAATATTAACTCCCTGCGAAGTAACACAACCTCATCATCAACAAGGAACACGGCATGTTTAATGTGAACAGATATTTACTACAAAGTTAATATTCTGCTACATTACACTGTATATATTCCCCCGATTGGGTAATTGCCAATGAAAGAGGGAGGAGAATGAGAGAAACCCGAGGTTAGTACAAGTAAACCTGCTCCCAACCAGGTTAAATTCACAGTCTGTTACCGTAGCAACTAACTCCAAGTTGGAGTTGCCTCTCTCTGTGAAACAGGTGGGAGTTGTTCATCTGTATCAGGTTTGAGTTACCTTCCTTTCTGAAACAGAAAACCCAGAGTGGGTTAACAAACTCAGAGTTTCCACAAAACCACTTTGTGAAATGGGCCCCAGGTGGTGGGACATAATCACATGAAAGTTAAAAGAAAGTAAGCAAAATACTTGTAACCAAGTGTTACAAAGTAGAAACTGCTGCTTATAGAAACTGCCCGTTACATTTGTTTCATGGTTAAAAAAATTAATCTTCAGAAAAATGTAACTCACATGTAACTTTCCTCCCATGTTTGACATGAGTATGACTTCTCATCTGTGTGAAATCTCATGTGTGCAGTCAAATGATTACTCTGAATGAAATTCTTTTCATGTTTTACAAGAATACAGCTTCTCACCTGTGTGCATCCTCATGTGTAAAGTCAAATTATAACTTCGACTGAAATTCTTTCCACATGTTTTACAAGAATATGGCTTTTCACCTGTGTGACTTCTCATGTGTAGAGTCAAATGATGATTGTGAGTGAAATTCTTCCAACAAAATGGACAAGAAAATGGCCTCTCACCTGTGTGCATTCTCATGTGGGCAGTCAAATTATAATTTGCAGTGAAATTCTTTCCACATATTTTACATGAATATGGTTTCTCACCTGTGTGCTTTCTCATGTGGACTTTCAAATGTGACATGTATGTAAACTTTTTCCCACAGATATTGCAACACTTTTCATTTGCATGAACTCTCATAGGACATTTAAAGGACTCTTCACTTGTGTCAGTACCACACTGACTCTCTGACATGGAAGCATTTTCTACTGTGTCACTGTGACTCCTGTTTTTGTGATGTCTCTTCTTTGGCTTCACCTCTGTATTTCTCTTTGGTCCTGAGAGAAGCTGGCCATTGTTTGGTTCTGGTTCTCTATGGTCAATGTCCTCATGAGTAACAGTCATCTTAAAGGTATCGATGTCCTGGTTCAGCCCACGCTGCTCTCCCTCCTGACTGGTGCAGGGTTCCTCCCTTTCCTCTGTAATCTCCGGAGGTTCTGGTTCCTCCTGGTTCAGACTAGAGTTCCACATCTGGTTATAGAGCTGCTGGTCAGTGAGAACCTCCTCCTCCTTACAGACATGTTGCTGTGGGAGATCTGGGGAGACAAAGGGAAACAAGAAAAAGGTCAGTAATGTACCTTTAAAAGAGATATATTATGCTGGTATTAAAGAATTTTAAATAAGTCTCAAAAGCCTAGGGATGGATACAGAATTCAGTACTTTTTAGGTACGAACCGAATTCCATCTGTACTACTGAGTACCGATTCACATGAAATCAAAAGGTGCCATGTTTCGGTAGCTAACCGCATCATTGTGACTGTGAGGCAGTGTTCACACAGCATTGCAGACACAAGACATCAGTAGCCCCAGTTCACTCAAGAAAGCGAGCATGGCTGATAGAAAGTGGTCAAAATTATGGCTATAGGTTATTTGTGACGTGAAGTACTAGGCCAGCGGCAGGAATACTTCTAATTTTTATCAAAAGATGCCACGGTCCTATTTAAGATGGTTATCTTAAAGCTCCCGACACAGCAGCCACGGGTTCGAATATTTACTGTATGTCATTCCCTCATTCTTTTTTCCGTTTCCTGTCTCTCTTCACTGTCTGACCCAAAAAACATATATTAAAAAGAAATGCAAGCATAAACCCAAGTTCACTGGCTGATAAGGACTAGTTAACATCAGATCTCATGTATTTCCACTGAAACAAAGAGAATAGTAGAAAAAAACTTTTATATTTTGAGAGCAAAATGCCAACAATAAGAATACCTTTTGATTACACATTTTATTTTGTTGGGTAAG
>OOFC01001809.1:0-13190 GCA_900323345.1 Pseudochromis fuscus | reverse complement strand
TGAGGGAGCTCTGGCGAACCAGGACGCTGGGTCCTGCAGCAGGATGTTTTTGGGGGCTCCGGTTTAGCCACAGTGGGGGATTTACCTGCTGGGAGGTATGAGGCTGTAGATGCAGCTTGGCTCCTGCTCTTTGCAGCTGAGACCTGAGATGTGCTCCCACTCCTGGTGATGTTGTCTGTGATTGAAGTGGGGGCTGGCAGTGTGTCTGGAGCTGATCTCGCCTCCTGGTTTCGAGAAAGGACATTTTGGTTTGCAGCCCAGACATGTGTCCTCTTGGACTGGTAAAAGTGAACTGAGGACTCGGCTTTGCTTGTTTTGTTTGCGATGTAGGAGACAGAAGTTTATCAGACTGAAGTTCCACCTTAGGTCTAAAGTTTAGTGAATATTTCCACTGTCCTCTTTGTGTGTTTATGCCTGCAGCAAATCCAGAAGTCTTTGTCAGTATGTTTCTATTCCTTTGAAAAAAAGGATGCACTTCTGGGCGACCAACATTTGAATTCTTCTTCAAAGCTGATTGATATTGTACAGTCGTGTGCTGTCCATGGGTCGGGGAGGCAGTGCGTGAAAGGTTTGACTCTTGGACCTTTTTTTCAGCTGTGGTTTTGACGTTAAGGCCGGCCAGCTGAGTCTGAACATGTGAGAGGTGGGTCTGATCCAGAGGGTTGGAGTGAGTGTGGATCTGGTCTGGATTCTTCTCCAGAGGTTCCACATCTGTTTTTGCATGGACCTGAGAGCAGACAGCTCCCACTGTGGGCTTTGGCCTCTCCACAGATACACTCTGCTCTCGTGGAGGTTTTCTCTGGGCTTGTGAAGCAGCGTCTGCTCTGTGCAAAGCCTGCTCATCACCTTTACCACACTCCACTTCTGGACTCTGTGGATTGGATAAAACCGCCTGTGTTGCTTTCGTCTGAGCATTTTCAGCATTTTCATTCCAAGCCCAGAGGCACATTGTTTTGGTCTGGTTTGATTTCCTCTTCCTGATACCAGAGTTATTACTCTGTTCAGCATGTGATGTGGCATCAAGACAGAGAGTCTGCGGCACAGTGATGAAAGTGACGAAGCCTGCGACTGGTTTGGAGCTGGAGTGGAGTCTGTGGAATTCCTGATTGAAAGATGTGACCGAGCTGCCCTTTAAAACGACTGCAAAACCCCGGTGGACCTGCCAGGACAGCCAGGAGAAGCTGAGAGGATGACACACACAAACACACACATTATACTAGAAGGGGCCCAAGGGAAGTTGCTAACAAACAAACACAACAATTAGAAATAAACTTCAAACACATCAAAAATGCTTCGGGAATGTGTCTTAATGTGCTTACACAAATCAAATGTATGTTTGTGTACCTGAAAGAACCGGTCAGCACCTCAGTCCAGTCAGCGATGACAAAACTCTCAGCAATCTGACCTGTCAGCTTCATGCCTGTCTTGGCGCAGTAGGTCTGTCCATGGACACTGCGTACTGACAGTTTCTAGACACACACACACGAACACAGTCACTTAATGAAGTTATATTTCCTTTGTTACAGGCAGCGTAACTGTGACGGTTTGGTTTAATAAAGTCTTCACATGGAAAGTCTTCATCAGCCACTTCAGTTATTTTGGACAAAATCACCTTTATAGAAATCTGAGGGAAGGTGTGAGGTGAAGCAGCATCAAAATCCAAAACAGATAAATGCATTTTAAAAAGTGCAAAAATTATTTTAAAAATATGGACATTTTTTAAATCTAGAGACTGCAAACTCCTACCAAAGTATAATCTAACTGTATAGATTATTTAAACTGAACACTGCTGCCCTCTTGTGGTGAAATATCAACACTGTCTTATTAAAACCTTCACACACTATAATCAGGACTTTTTCAGACAGGATCGCAGCCTCAGTGTTGTCATTTATTCTTTGGGTATTCTTTGCCTATCTCCCAAAAAAGACTGAGATCTGTTGTTGTTTTTTTCATAATGTTGCTCACAAACAAACAAATCCACACATTCATAAACATAACCTCCATGGCAGAGGTAATAAAATTGACATGTTCAGAAATGTTTTGATGTTTCTTCCTTAACTTCATCACTTGCAGTTGATGCACATTAAAGGTTGGGCTTAGTTTCAATCCTTCATTTTGGCTGCATGAGTCTAAAGCAGCACTGTGGTCCTGGAAAAGTCCCCAACTTTACCTATTTTACCAGACCTGAGGATCAAAAGATGGCTCATGAAACAGAGCAAAAGAATTAAAAAAAAAGGTCTGACAAAGAGGACCACAGTATGGCCATGGTGGATACGCTGTCAAAGGTGCTTTCCATGTACAGTGTTTACATCTGGCTGGCATCCAGGACTCTGTGCTGTGTACTGCTGCAGCAGAGAAGCTGAGGTTGTCTGCTGGGTTGGTTTATGGCTTACAACAGAACGAGGACAGCAAGTTGACGCCTTGTTGATGCTGTCCTGGACAACTTCACAAATAAAATAAGGGTATCAGGGGTGAGAGGAGCAGACTCACAGGGAAGTTTTTGCTGTCGAGTTTGAGGTCCTGCCACGTGCTCACAAACAGGTTCAGGTTGAGATGGTCCAACAGCAGATGAACAGACACGTTTCTCTTCCTGCTCACCTCCAGAAGGTCACACAGCAGCTCGATGTCGCTGAAGCTGTCCATCACTATGGCCAGTGCCTGAACACACATACGCTCACAGGTTACTACAGACCTGCACAGAGACATTTAGTGCAAGATCCAGTAGTGACAGGTTTCCTTCTTACATGTACACGCATGCATACAGCCTACCAGTTTAGCCTTTCTGATGAACTGTCTAACCAAGTCTTTGACGCCAGCTGCCCTGCTGTTAGACTGAAACACGACCTCAAGGCTTCGCTCCTCCAGGATACGTTCACTAGGTTTCACATCTGGACGGACAAAAGCATCAATGGAGAGGGAAAAAGGAAATGCTGTGCTCACAGATCAGCAGACACCTCATTAAATAACAAAGGTTTTTACAGCAAGTATTTGATTTCTGCTACTGCAGTACCTTTCAGGTCCAACCCTGCCACAGTAGGATCACTGTCTGTTGACACTGCAGGGCCCCATGAGGGAGACTGGGAGCCAGCAGATAAGCTTTCTAACTCTTTGTCATCATCAACTGATGCACCAGGATCATCTGTGTAAAGCGCAGAACAGTATCAATCTATGATAAATAAAGAAAAAGCTGTGATGATTTTCTTTTTTATCCAGTGTATTTCTATTCAATATCTTGTTTTTTAAGCACAGCAAAGGGACAGAAAAATGAAACCTTTACAACCTGCGTTGCCATCCCTCCTATTTTCCAGGAAATAATTCTTCTCCTGCTTTGACAGAAAGTCCACTTCTCCCTCTGCTCTCAGCACCTCATGATATCCCTCCAGGCCCTGGCTGAGCAGGCAGTCCGCCGCAAGCCGAGCGCTCTCGTTGTGGCTCAGGTCCAGTGTGGTTCTGCTGACTGTGAAGTCGCAGTAAGAGGAGGAAGGGATGCGGAGGTCTTGAACACGTCGCCTCACCTTCCCCAGAGGTTTGGAAGTCCTGTACAAGAGTACAGACACACTGTTGCCTGCATCCATGGATGATGGATGGAAGTTAAAGTCTTATTTTTTGGTTGAAAAAAGGAATGCTAACATGCCAAAATGAAAAATGTCAGAGTCTGGAGCTTATTTCCTTAAGAGAATAAGTTCTACCATGAACACGCTGATGATAAAACTCTGCAGGGTCACTTTCTCTAAGAGATTCAAACAGACAGTGAGGTAAAGAGAGAAAGGTAGATCCACCTCCGCTGAGGGCAAGATGGTTTCCTCACACGTGATGAGATGTGACAGGTGAGAACTCAGAGTAAAAGTCATGCTATTAGTTTGAGACAATGATGTTCGATGAGGTGATTCAAGATGTGAAGAGGAAGAAATACACAGGAACACCAACAAGTATAAACTCCAAAAAACGCCTAACATGACATGGCAGTATGTCATTGTACCCTGTTTTTCAGGGAACTTTGGTTCTTCTTTTCTAATAGCACCATGTTTGTGTTTTTGTTTGTTAATTATCTCGGTTGGTGGACTCCCAGGGCCTGAGACAACGTGATGCAGACTGAATGAGCACAGATAAAAAGATGGGCGGACGGAGAGAAATGAATGAGTGACAGGAATGGGGATGGCTGTCAGCTCAGCTCCCATCAAACAGCACCTGGATGCTTATGGGACCGAGACAGACATTTACACCCACACCCACGCCCACACTGAGCATTGAGGAGCAGAGGAACATGCTGGTCCTGGTCTCATTTCCACGTGCTGCACTTGTACTTCTGGTCTTCAGTAGAAACTGAACATGATCTGCTGTGCTGATACAGGCTTATCTCCAATCAAACCAACATTTTTTCTCACCTCAAGTATAATCCAATCACATTCTTTATGTAGAAAACATCACTTACAGGCAGAAGTTTAAATGGACGTTATTAGGTTTTAACCCTTAAGGGGGCAAGCACACATAAATACTTTTAAATTACCTCATTGCTATTTTCTGATGTCAGGGCTAAAATTAGTTTAATTGTTTTCCTGTTTAGGGAAGATTTTCAATGTCTGACCTTTTTTCTGGGGTATAAATCCCGTCAAATATAAAGTCAAATAACCTGAATACCTAACCTGTCTTCCCTTCAGTGTTTATGATTTGTAGTGTACCTGCGTAATACCCCTGTTCCCACTGCCTGGCTAAAAAAGGCTAAAATATATCATTCATAAATCAAACATAATAGATCAATCAGGACTTTTAAATCCATTTTATCCAAACATATTTTAAATAAAACACACATCATAAAATTCATTCAAATAAAAATTCCAACTCACTTCATAAAAAAAAATTACAACCATGAATGACGGCAGAGCAACAAGAAATTCAGGAGTTGTCTTTGTGGTTACCATGGCTACAAGATGTTATACTGCTCTATGGATGAACTTATGTTTCATTGTAGAGTTAGCAGCGTGACTCAGACATAGTACCGGCTGTATTGTGTGTGTTATGTGTATCAGTGTCACATGGTCACACAGTAACGTTCAGTGGCTGCAGTTCAGCTTGTTTGACTGTGACTGGATAAACAGTTAAAGATGAAGGGGAGGATGGAAAGTAGTAAACCAGAAAAGCAGCCGGCCGCTTTGCTCCACAGCCTGAGTTTGTTTCTGTTCAGTTCTCGTCAGCGTGAGATGCAAATATGTTTTTCTGACTCTATGAAGACACAGGGGAGTTTTGTGGTCACTGGGAGACAGAGGACAGTGTGTGGACAGACTGTGAGGAGGCAGAGCTGCCCTCTCTGGCTCTGGCTGCCAGCTTCTGTCTCAGTTCTCTGATTTCCTTCAGCAGGGCTCTCTCGCTGCTGTCCAGCTGGGCCCGGCCTCGGTCCAGAGAGACTGAAAGACAAACAGTGATATTGATACAAAAAACTCACAATTGTCATTCCTAAGTTGCATCAGTGTCACCGCTATCTGCATGTCTCTCGCAGGAGGAAAGCCCTGGAAACACCGGGCTCAGGTTTTCAATATTTTGATGACCTACGATACTGACAAGAAGGCAACCCAGCCTTTTGCCCAAGAACCAAAAAGAGTGGGAGCATCACATCAATGCTAAAGAGAAGGAGGAAGGTTTTTCTTTTTTCCTACTCATCCAGATCAGGTGTTGTCTGAGATCATTATGTTAACATGCTACCAGAACTCTAATTACACCACAAAGTCCTGTACTACTACTGTTGATTAATATTTGTTTCATTAGAGGATGGAGTCTTTCAAAAGGAAAACCAACATACACCAAAATACAATGGATGTTTGTTTTTTTAGTGAAACATGGTGACTTACAGTTGGTAGAGGTGCTCTCTGAAGGTGAACTGCTGTTCAGACACACCATGTTGGTTCCTGCCAGCCTTGGACTGGTGGTAACATTGGCTTGGACTGCTGGACCGGCACCATTGATTCCAACAGAACCAGCAGTGGTGGCACTGGGTCTGAGAGGAAGTCCTCTGGTCGAACACGGTGACCTTATCCTCATCTGTCCATCTGACACATTTTGTGATATTAGATCCACGCTTGAATAACAAGCCTGTGTGCATGTGTGTGGACTAATACCTGTGTCTGCTGAGGACCAGGGTTGTCGCTGCTCCTGTAAATAGGCTCTGGTGCTCATCACCTCATCCCACTGCAAATTCACAAGCACTCAAATGAAAGAAGGTAACCAAAAATCTCACAACCTGTTTCAGAATTTCACAGATGGTCAGATATGATTTGTCCTAATCACCAATACAAGCATCGACTCATAAGAATGGCTTTGCTGTGCTGAATTCAACAGAAAAGCCAATTAATGATGTTGAGACGAGCCAAAACATCATGTAAACTGCTATGTTGTCAAACACACTCCTGTTCTCACCTTCTTTCCTGCCACATCTCTCATGGTGTCAGCCAGTCTCTCCTCCCCTGCCAGGGTTTGCCTGTGAAGCTCTGCCAGTCTCTCTCTCTTCCTCTCCTGCTCGGCGTCGACCTGCTGCAGGCGCTCCGCCACCTCTCTCTGCCAGTCTGAGTCCAAGCCCAGCTGGCACGCCTCTGCCAGGGACTCCTCCAGAGCCTGAGTGTGTGAATTTGTAGAGAAAATTCCACAGATGCGAGAGGAGAAGATGTGAGTTTGGATGACTGTGTGTCTTCAATAATGTTCTTGTAAAGCCAGATGGATACACACGAGGGTGTATTCATAAATGTCACAATTGCACTTGAGCGTGTCACTAACCTGCATGTTTGTCTCTGTGCTGTGCAGCAGCTCTGTGTAGCTCTCCTCTTCTCTTCCTGCTGCCCTCATCCTCATCTCCACCTCCTCATCAACCCTCCGTCCCACACGCTCCTGCTCTTTCAGCAAGTGCTGAGACAGCGGTCACAAAGAGGATGAAAAATATACACAAGTAGTGCAGTTATTTCATGGTGGAGCACATAGTGGTGAAAACAGTTTATGTGAACATCAGTGAAATTACATTTCACATAATAACAAAAAAAAAGACGATATCAGCAGAAAGAAACTGGAATATCTTTACGAAGGAAGTTAACTTTTCACGTGACATTTGTCAGTCAGTTCACTCACTTATGGAAAAACTACTGAACAGATCTCGATGACTTTAAAGAGATGAGGTATTACCCAATGAAAGCATTTATTTGTAACTTAAACTTTATGTCTAAAGGGGTCAACACAAACAAGTGATTTTCTTTCTTTGGCTCAGTTTTAAAACAAACTTTAAAAAAAACTTTAACTATAATACTTCATTTTCAACATTTTCTCAGCTTAATATCCATAAAAAGAAATAGATTTCCACGTATTTTAATCAGAAAGTGTTTTCTAGATTTAGAAGAATCATCTTTGTTTTGAAAAGATTCAATAATTGGGGGAAAAAATAAAATCAGGAAGGATGAATATAATTATTTGACACCTGCTCAAGTCGTTTCCTCTGAGCCTCCAGCTCCATCTGCCTGACTTCCAGATCCTGGACAGCTGCTGCCGTCTCTTGCTCACGGAGATCCATCTTCAGCAGAATTTAAAAGGTATGGTTTAAAAAACTACTCAATACTTAAATCTGTGTAAGCAACCTGATAATACTTCAACTCATATTGAGATTATAGCCCAGGATCTCAGATCAGTTAGGAGAGTAATCATAAAATCACATACATTCAGAATTATTGGAGACATGCAAAACACTCTTTAGTGTCACTTACTGCTACATGCTCCACCCATGAAGAAATACTGTCTCCAAATATCATTAATCATGTTGTTGGCGTAGTCAGGTCACATATACAGAAGTGACATTTTATTTTTCTGGTAGGGTAATCAAGCACATTCAAACTAACAGGAATTCACCTTTCTGCTGATCTCCTGGTCCAGTCTTTGTATTTGTGAGGCTCTCAAGTCCTGCTGGTGTTTGAGAAAGCGTCTTCTGGTTGCGTCGAGCAGCTGTAACTCCTTCACCTTCAGCTCTCTCTTCATGGCTGCCAACCTGAACAGGATGGAGCAGTGTCAACAACCAATTCCCTGAAATCACATTGTTGTTTTTAGTCATAATTTAACTCTACAGGCGCAAGAGTCTTGTTTACTTTGCCCTCTGCTGTGTTACTTTTTCCTCTTCTTGTGCCAGGATGTTTCTCCGCTGTTCCTCTGCTTTCTGCAGCAGCTCCTGTGTTTAAATCCAAGAACGTGGCACATATTAGTTCACACTTTATTTCCATTCCAGAGATTTTAAGTGCTTGTTTTTCATAAACTGATCAACTCAGTACTGTACTGTACAGTTTGGTGAATTCAGTACAACCATACACCGTATACAGAATGAAAGAAACTAACATGACCTCACCTTTTAGTTTGTAGACGCGCATTTTAAAGCCCATTGTTTGACATTTGAAGGAAAGTGTGAGGCGGTGGGCCTGAGCCTTGAACCTGAGGTCACTGCTCAATGAGTATGAGACTCAAGTTCCTCTTTTTGAAGCCTAATCTCTATTAACTGAGTATTTCATGACAGTTTTTTAACTGTAGTCAAATGAAGGGAGAGTTTTTTGGAGCCAGCTCCTAGTGGCCGTCAGTGTTGCACCTTTTTCCACTTCTCTAATTACCTCCTTTTTGAGACCCTGTTGCTTCATCTATTTCTATGCACAGTCTATTACAATCTACTACGAATACACACAGTCACATTACAGTCTTTTAATCTTGTTTTTGTATGCACTTTAACTGCATTCATTCTGTTTTCCAAGTTTTTTGTTGTTCACTGTGATTTCACTATTTTGTGCACTCATATTTGTTTGTTGTTACCTCGTTAAGTGTCTTTGACTTTTTGAAAAGCACTCTATAAATAAAATTTCTTCTTCTTCTTACAACACCTTTTTTTTCAATTATAAAAAACAAATCTACCTGTTGTGCATAATAAGCCTCCTCTTCAGCTTGACGTCGCACAAAATCTGCACGCAGAGCTGACACCTCCTGCCTGAAAAGGAAAACATGCAAACACTGATATGTGATGCATCTTTTTCAATCCTCCCTTTGAATTTTAAAACCTAAATTGATCAAATATAAAAATGAATTTCTGTCTCTCTTATTATGATTAATCTCTCATCTCACCTCTCACGGAGATATTCCATCTCCTGCAGTCGTATCTTCTCCCTCTCCCGGCTTTGGTATTCCACTATGAATTCTGGGTAATGGTTGAACACTGGATACTGGCCTTTGGTCAGAGGTGTAAAGTCAGAGAGCATGGTCCTGGGGTGGGTGTCAGCTGGTGTGCTGCCCATCAGTCTGTAGGCCTCCTTTATCATGGCTCCAACATCCAGGTTGTTACGGTGGTGAAAAAAATACTGAAGAGGAGGCAGTGAGAGTGAACTTGGTTTCAGAGGAGAAGAGAAGAAATGTAAAGAACAGAAAAAGATGAGGGCAGCTACCTCAAAGTCCTGTTTCTGGGAGCACAGCAGCAGAGGCTCACGGCAGCAGACGACGTAGGCCACACAGGCCATGATCAGGAAAGATGGATGATTGGAGAAAACATTGTCAAACAGTCGGAGCCACTCATCACGAGTCAGAACCTCTGAGAACAAGGTTTCCAGCAGGGGCCACACATACAGCTGGGACACACACAGAGACATGAACATGAATATGTGTGAAAACACAAAAAGAAGCACATGCAGTGTGTTTGACAACTTCTCTGGTGGCTTGTAGCTGCACCTTGCTCTTACCTGTGAAGTGATGCCACAGTCCACCAGGTGCTGTAGCAGCTCCTTGTCATGATGGGCCAGAACGTTCTCCGCCATGCTCAGGATGTTCAGAGGAGGGTTGGGGAAATACTCAAACCAGTGCTGACCCCAGTTCACTAGAAAACCAAACATCTCTGAGTCAAGAGAGATTCTTGTGAAAGTTTTCAAGTGGCTGAAAATATCCTGAGTTAACATTCAAATATCATTAAGATACAGAATAAACAGAGCTTCAAAAGAGTTCACACTCTTTAAGTGTCACAAGCTTTAGGGTTCAGTTGCTGAGCTTGAATGACGCGTAGTGGAAGTATTAAAAAACAGATTAATGAAGCGAGGATCATTGTGGAAAAGTACCTATAACAGTGGCTACCACCTCAAAGCAGAGCATGGGGTTGTTCTGGAAGAGCTTGACAAAAGGAAAGGCTACAAGAGGAAGGTACTCCACCTCTCCGAAGATGGCTGCCCAGTGAGCTAAGGCAGACAAAACCCTGAGGAGCACAAAGAAACCTCAAAGAACCGATGATGCAATTTCAAAATAAATAGAAATCCCGTAGTCCACAAGCATTTAGGGAAGTGTGTGTACTTGTCAACTGCTGTTGTGTATGTGTGTGAAAGCATTACCTCTGCAGTCCCCTCTGCAGTTTGTGACTTTTGATGGGGTATTTGTCATGTAGAGTGAGGTAGGCTGAATGCAGGCCTTTGTCAGTCAGGCTGCTGTATGCTGCATGGTTCTCTGGGAGACACAGCAGAGACCGCCACACAAACATCCTGCAACATGGACACAGAAGTTCATCAAGTAAATCTCCAAAGGGATTCGATTTTCAGTTGCATAAATTAAGCACCTACGAAAGTGACTTTTAACCTGTATTTAGCAGGATACTCTCCAAATGCCTTGAGCAGAGCCACTAGTCTCTTCTTATTCAAACCAGCTGGTAATTCATTCTGTTCAAAGAAAGACATAAAAAACCTTCAATCAGCTTACACAGTCACCACATCCAGACCTAATCAGGGAAATGCTTTGTGTGTCTGTGTATATGGGGGCAACAAAGAAATATCAGAATTAAAAATGACTTGTGCAAAAAAACATACATTTAACAAAGAAACCACACAGGTGTGAAAAATGGTTTGATGACTTGAGAATTTGTGTGTGTGTGTGTGTGTGTGTGTGTGTGTGTGTGTGTGTGTATCTGTGTTGTTTCTACCTCTTTATCCTCAGCTGTGGACACAGCAGGGGGTCTAAGTATCTCCACCTGTGTTCGCCTGCCTGAGCTCTTGGCTGGTCTCTGAACGACCTCTGACCTGACCTTGACCTTAAGATTAGAAAAGTCCCGATCAGCTTCACCACCAGAGACTACAGCCACCTGGGATGGAGGCGGCTGTGAAGAGGGGTGAGAGGGAGAAACACACATCATTTGAATACACATAAAGAACACACTTTATTATTAAGAAACCATCTCACTGTTGTCACTTGGTGCATCATGCTACTGCAACAGACTTTCACCTTGTTTAATTCCTGTGAGAGACTCTGGACACTGTAGACATTCATGCTGCCATTATCCATGATCGCCACAACATGTCGGCCATTAGGGCTGATTGCCACGGATGTAATGGCATCATCGTGGGAACCCATGTGGAAGAGAAGTTTGCACGTGTGAATGTTGATGAAACGCATCACGCCGTCCTGGCTCAGCACACCCAACGTCTACAGAGAAAAAGTAGCCATAGACTCAGAGGGCACTGACACATGCTGCAGATAATATGTACACATGAAACACACACAGAGACACAGGACAATGTAAATGCTTTAGGTACTTTTGTGTTTAAATTTTCATCTGTGACATGGGCCTATCGGGAAGGTGTCTGCCTGGTCCCAAAATAATTTGTCAGCATGAGACAACAACCCCACTGCCTCAATCCACAAACTTAGTACATCAATTCTTACAATCATGTGTTGGCCAAGTACTTTTAAAAACTGTGCACAAATACATGTAAGAGAATAGATGCTGTCCAGATCAGATACTGATTTGATATTGGGCTTTTTTTTTGTTCTTTTTACTGCACTGTCTATGAAATTAATTAATAAATAAAAACAATTTTTGAAATTGCTTTTGACATTTGTACCTAATGTTTTTGCTCTGTATTGTAGAAAGCACTCACATTTGTACCTACCAAGAAAATGGTACCAAATGCAATACAAAGTAAAACTGAAATAGCAGAGATTGAAACAGATAAAAAAAACAAGACAATTAAAAACTGAAAGTATACTGGTCCTGTTGTCTCTGTACCAAGGTTATAATAGTTTTGAATTTTACATTAGTTTTTATTTTTATTTCGTTTTGACTTCACATCTCCAATTTCAGTTTAGTTTTAATTAGTTTTTTATCCATGTTTGCTAGTTTCGTTTCGTTTTTATTTTTTATATATTGCTTAGTTTTAGTTTAGTTTTTATTAGTTTTAGTGTTAGTTTTAGTTTTTTCTAATATGGTCTATTTTTCAGGGATGACATTAAAAAAGATAGGAATAAAGTACTGTGTAATGAAACCTCAGGAACACACACTCTTACAACATGTAGTTTATAGTAAATCAGCTGTTTTGCTTCTGATAGAGGCACTAGTGAAATTACCGTAATAACACCATATTCGGTGTAAAGTGCAACATCTCAGCTCTAAGAAACCGTTGGCATGTTTCTGATTGTGCAAACCGTGACATAATTACAGTAATCCAAAAACGCATAGCATTTTGGTTGGAGCATGTTGCTAAACTTTCTAAAGGCTGCTCATACAGTCACGTCGACAGACCTGTCTCACTGAACAGATCAGCCACTGCTTCCTCTCCCTTCTGGTGTTCTTGTGAATTTACTGACCAGCAGCTGTCAGGTCACCGCTGGAAGCACTGAACAAGTGTGTTTTGAAATGTTGTCTTGGGCTGCATGACGGTACCTGGCCAGGAGTTAATCCTGTTTCAGACGAGGAGCAGCGGGCATCTCCCTCACCGCTTCACTGTAAGCTAGGTTAGCCTCCTCATGAAAACTTTTTAATGGACTCTACGATTCGTGTGGTTTTTACCTTTCAGAAATGCGCCACATATTTCCCCACGTTCCACCTCAAGGACTCTGCGCCAATTGGCGCTTTCACTCTCGCTGCCGTGATGCAGGTGACGATGCGGAGTTAAACCCCCAGTCTGCAGCCGGGTGGACGGATTGACAGACACGTCACATGACATGCTTTGTCTCCTGCTCTCACTTCATAAAGACGAAAACTAAGGACTTTTTCTCTATGCTTTTAGTTACTTTTAGTTAGTTTTGTAAGGATGCTATTACAGTTTTAGTTAGTTATCGTTGTTTTAAAAAGCTTCGTTTTTATTTTTATTTCAGTTAACGAGAATGTTTTTTCATTTCTAGTTTTCGTTTTTTCGTTAGTTTTAGTTAACGATTATAACCTTGGTGCA
>OOFC01001808.1:3387-13908 GCA_900323345.1 Pseudochromis fuscus | reverse complement strand
TCCCCAGCCCAATCACAGCCTCCTGAATAATTCAGCATGTTCATCAGCTGTAATCTGATTATTCACCGGCCGCTGGAATATGAATAATGAAGGAGCAGAGCGGCGGCCATTTCCATATCTCGTCCCCGGCTGCCAACAGGAGAGGACAGATGGACAAACAGATACATGGACAGACTGATGTGGGAGTGACGGCTGTTGTCTCCTTTCTGTCCTCCAGAAGAACCGGTCAGAAGTATGTGGACACCTCTGATCTCCATCTTGTTTTATGCCAATGAAAGGAAATCTTACATTTTACAAAGATGTTTTAAACAATAATATTCCAACTTTTGGGGGCAAACTTTGACCAGTGTCACCTCTCACAGCTTCAGTGAGGTCCAGCTCAGACTTGGAGCTGGACCTCACTGAAGCTCTCATGGCTGAAAGTGGGAGAGGATCCGTGCAGCCAGCTGACAACATGTGTTGGACTGCAGGAGTAAAAACCAGACGAGTGGAGGACACAGCAGCAAATCAACACCCATTGGTTTTTTGGAATCACACTCACATGTGGTGTGTTGTGATGTTCAGGCGTCCAAACACTTTTGGCTGCAGCTGATGTGTTTGTGCTCTAATCCGTGTTTTAAATGAAAAGTGGAGTTGACAAAAAAAAAAAAAAAACCTCAATGCAGCTGCTGTCTTGTCAGTTTAACACAAATTTAAATTTAACAAGAAAAAAACCAAAAACATGAATTTTTGATCATGACAACCTCAAAGAGCTGAAGTGTCCACAAACCATGGGTTCAACCAACAATATTTTACAGACTCAGCATTTTTTAACTTGTATGTTGTAAATTTTTGTTTAAAATAAAAATGGCAAACGATAATAACTAGCTGGTATCCCCATGATCAGCATCTTAGTTTAACAGTAGCATGCTAACACAATTTAAATCAATCAACACAACAATAGTAAATGTGAATGAATGAATACGCAGTAAATGTGAATGTTGTAACAGTAACCGTACTATCGTAGATACAACAAATAAAACATTATTATTTGACATGGTAATAATGACCAGTACAAAAAGCTTAATTTTGGACTGGTCAAGGAGGAGTTCAACTGTTTGGTAGCTGCCAGATGTAAAGACTTCCTGTGGTGATTTGGTGGTGCAGTGGTCGCAGTGTACGACTGAAGGAGCTCTGGTCAGACATCAACGTGGCTGCACAGAGAGAGGTGTTGTCCAAGATACTGAGAAGTCTCCTCAGCATCCTCCTCCAAGATATTTCCTATAGACACTGGACAGAACCAGCTCTCCCAGTTCAGCTGCCACAGGACAGGAAGTCACATCACATCACATCATACACGATGACATTGAACATCTGCAGCATGGTCCTGTAGATGTTAGAAGACTCCTGAAGAAGTGCAGGCGACTCTGACCTGTCTCATACAGAGCATCAGTGTTTTCGGTCCAGTTTATTGTCAATGTGGACACCCAGATATCTGTCCTAGTCCACACTGCCCACCTCAGTGATGTTGACTGGGATTGGATTGGTCCTGGAAAAGTCAGAAACATGCCTCTCACAGAGCGGCCTGCGTCCTCCAGGTGAGTATAAGCCCTGTGCTGCAGGATGATCATGGCGTCTTCCACTCTGATCCGAGGCTTCAAAGCAAACTGCATTGAAAACGTGCTTCAGGACAGACCTCTCCAGAGACTTCATGGTGTGTGGAGTCAAAGCCACTGGTCTGAAGGCAGCATGGGAGTTTATGTGCTTGAAGTTTTCCACAGGTAGCTGACGACCATCATGTTCAGGCTCAGGTTGAAGGTAACACCTGAGAGACAGCAGGGAGGGACTTTACAGGAAGCTTATCACAGTGTGACTGTAAGATCAGACTACGTATGACTGAAGACACCAGGCTGAAGAACAGTGGAGAGCTGAAGCTTGGCTTGTTCTCAGGTGAACCACTTGAAGTGTTTCTGCTGGAAGTGCCACCTCTCGACCTGAGACGCCAAGGACGCCAACTGTAAGTTACAGCACACCTGTACTTTGCTTTCTTTTGGAGTTTCAAGTGTTTTTGTACTTGAATTCCCCTTAGAGGATTCTTAACATATATATCCTCCATTCATCCTTTAGCATTGAGCCAAGTCAAACAGCCTGTCTTACAGAAGATGCTGATGTATTTAAATGATGGATTTTCCCTGTTTCCAATCAGACATGTTTGGGAGTTTTATGACTTCTTTAAAATGTTGTACTGTTCCTTTATTATCCTCCTCTGAGACTTTGTTTTCTCTCTTCCTGTACACATTATATTTCTGCCACTGTTTCTCTCACATTTATAACTACTTCCTGTTGTTTCACTCGCACCATCCACTTTCTTCTTCTGCATTCTTTGTAGGTATTACCGCCACTCTCGTCCTCATTAACATCCAAAGCCGCCTCTGAATAATTCCCATTTAAATAATTGATTTTCTTTTACCGTTATTTTTTGTGTGTGTTGGACTGCTGGGTAAATAATGGATGGCTCCATCACCCTGGAGGCTGAGTGATGGCTGTTAATAATAAAGCAAACATTTATACCTGTATTTGTTGGCAGGATGCAGATGGAGGAGATTAATGTGACATAACAGCACAGCACTGGACTGTGGCTGAAAATAAATAAGAACTAATTAAATTAATTTAATCTGCTTGGATTAACTTCAAACTGTTAGCAAGGATGGAGCAGTATTTGGTGCACTGTTTATTTGTGAGTAGCTCATCAAAATGTGGATTTATTTTATGAGGAAATGATTATTCTGCTAATTTCATGTGAATCATAACTGCGATGTGCTTCGTGTTGCTCTGTGATTTTGCAGAACCAGTTGCTTGATGACTCCAAGTCCAATATTGTCTCTACTTTGAGCTCAGATTTGTTCTCCACCTCCTGACCAAAAAATCAGACTCTTTACCTGTTGAACGAAGTGGAGTTAGGGGACCCGGGATGAATTTCTCTCGCCGAGTGTTTAGGGAATAAATAAATGACAGGTGTGTTTCGACACGAGTTTCACATCACGTCAGTTGAAAAAGTTTTAACTTGAGTGACAAATTCATGTCTCGTGGTATCGTGACAACCTATCAGCGCTGGGATTTCCCGACGTCATCGAATGAACACGACTTATTGTAACGTCTGAGCTTTACGACATGACTTTGACTCCTGGATCAAACCAAGAAGCAGACGAGTTTTCGGCATTTCTGGTTCTTCCACAACAGGTAAAAAGAGCAATATTTACGAACTCGTTCAATGTTGCCAGCGGAGAACTCCCTTTGGGTATTACTTTTGTGTGATTTGGAGTAAACAATGCAGCTGTAGTTGCACGAGCACACGCAAAGTGAAAATTGTGAATGTGGCGTTATGAGTGGATTTGTAACTCAACCACATAATTCTCACAGAGTCTTAAATGGTGCTTTTATCAATTTTAGCACTTTACAAGACATCTCATTCACACACACACTCACACACCAATGGCTACTGAGCTGCCATGCAAGGCACTAGCCACCATTAGAAGCAACTTAGGGTTCAATGTCTTGCTCACGGACACTTTGACATGTGGACAGGAGGAGCTGGGGATCAAACAGATGATCTTACAACCCGTAGATGATCTGCTCTACCACCTGAGCTGCAGCTGTGGGAGCAAAAGAAAAGCTAAAAGAAGCTAAAATCTGAATATACAGATACAGCACAGTCCTGATTTGATTGTCTTGAAGGATTCATTCATCGCTGTTGGTTGGATGTGTTTCTATCTGTCTTCACATCAGCATCCTCAACAGTTATCTGTCACTTTAATTATGCTGGATGCTAATGTCAACTATAGTCTGTACTGGTATTGTGCCTCATTAGCCTTGTGGGACTTGATTGGATAAACAGGTACAGAGGATGGATGGATGGATGTCCACTGGACCACAGGACCTTTTTATTGTGAACCCAAAGTTGATGGGCTGGCTGTAAGGAGGATAAATATTCCCCTCTTTTTGATGAATGTACCTGCAACTGAAGAGGAAGAACATGAGCATCGTCAACACATGCAGGTTGAATGCCAGCAAAAGTTTTGTAAACTATGATCAGCTCTTTTTGCGTTTTATTTTGAGTTCAAAACATTTTAATTTTATTTGCACATTTGTTGTCATGACCAAGCCTTCCCCTTTGAGAAGGTGGCTTTGTGGGTAATCTTGACATAGGACCAGTGGGTCTTTGTTGGATGTGCACGACCTTGTCTCCCTGTGGGATTTAGTTTCGTTAGTTGGATTATTTTCCTGTAGCTGTCAGGGTTTGACAGTGTCTCTACTGTGTGGACCAACTCTGATCTGATAAAGACAGACAAAGGCCAACCAGGCTACAGTGGAGCATCATTTCATCATGAAGTAGATATCAGGCTTCAAAAACAAGACATAGGGGCGTGGTGAGCCTGAGTGACAGGTCTGGTCTCCAGTGACTTACAGGTGGTTTGGAGGCTCATTCAGACTCATTGAAGTCAAGCTTCATTCACATTGGGCAGTGACCTCAGGTTCAAGGGTCAGACCTGCCATCTCACTTCCCCCTTCATATCCAAATATGGTCACTTCTGGCTCCACCAACTCCAACACAGCGACGTCCAAATACCAAACTTCTGGCTTCATATTGCGAGTCGACAAACCAGTGGGTGATGTTACATTAGCTTCGTCCATTTGTTGCGGTCACTGTTTCAGTTGTATTTATTTCTGAGTTTTCCCTGCGTCTCTCTTTGTTTCTTCTTCTTTTAGTTTCATGTTGATTTGTTTCTGTGAAGTCCTTCTTTGTGTCCTCCTGTTCGATTGCTGGCTCCGTCCCAAAGTGTCTCACCTGTTTCTCTGCACTCATCTTTGTCTTGGCTCAGGATCAGCCTCTCTCCTGCGTACTTCATCGTCTTGTAATTAAAGCTCACTGTTTGTTTGCTAAACCTTCCCGCTGTCGCACTTCTGGGTCCTGTTTTTTTCCTCCACCCCCTGACAAATGTGGCATGAGTGCATCCATGTGGTGCTTTATCTTTGGCATTATTTACCAAGCACCGTGAAGCCAGTGGAAACCTTCAGAGACCTTTGGAGGACCCTGGTTTGAAGTGGTCTTTACAGCCTGTGGGTAGGAACTCCTCTCAGCTTCTCGGGTTTGAAATTTCCACATGCACGACATTTCCAGACGGAGATATTTGTATCACAAAGGAACACAGATACAAACAGCATTTCACAAGTGACAACCCCAGTATTAACCAGAGTACACTGGTGTATTGATGCTAAAACCTTAAATTTCCTTTTTATCCCCCAGTGACTTCCTGCTGTTCCACTTCCATCCTTCACTCTACAGTTTATTTTTTGCGGAGGCTTACTTCCTTTTCTCTCTCTCTCTCCCTCTTTTCTCAAAACCTCTTTTGAAACCTCTTTTGAAAAGCGAAGCCGATCCCTCAGCGCGACCTGCCTCCATCACTGCGCTCAAACTCGTCTGGATTTGGCTGAAAGGTTTGGCTGAATAGACGCCGCGTTGCTTCAAAGAGCCGTGAAACGTTTAATGAGACTCATTCTCGATCTCATTCAAGTTACATAACGAACATTTTCTCTCCTTTTGGTGGAAGTTGAAAGGAAATTTAAAAAATTTAGAAACAGGAAGGGAGCCCAGTATGAGACGACCTCTGACCTCCCTCTTAAGCTGAGGCTAACACGAGGTTCAGAGAAGTCGTCCTCTGTAATGAGTCTGAATGTCCTTTACTTTGTAGCCATACACTGCTTCCCTCTCTACAAATAAAGAAGTTTTTGCTTTAATCAGCTCGATGCTTCGTGTCAGTCTGTTCCTGGCAGTGGCTCTCGTCTCAGATCCTCGTCATCGCTGCTTGTTTGGATGTTTTCTACCATTAACACAGGTCTGTGGATGGATTCATTAGGAGATCACAGATACTGAATCACTGCTCACTGCGCTCCATCCCAGGTCAGTGTGTACAGATCTTCAGGGCACCGGGGCTCAGATGCCGTCAGGGGCCCATGAAGAAGAAAAAAAAAAGCAGCTGTCAAGAATTGCCACAGCCCCCGTTATTGTGAAGGGAATATCTTGGAGCGGGTCGGTAAGGTAACTCCGAGTGGCTGGTATGGGAGGAGGAAAAGAGCATTTGTCCAATCATGTTGAATCCTGTCAGTCATGAAGAGTCACGATGGTGTGAGGTGAGTTGTTTCTCCTTTCAGCAAGTGGATGAAAATTGCCAAGAAAATGTAGCATCGCGTTTAGTGTTAGCTTAGCCTCTCTTGAGTGGCTGTGCGTGTGTGTGTGTGTGTGTGTGTGTACGTGCGTGCCTGCTTGTAGCGTGCACGAGGTGCGCTTGTGTTTCACGCGGGGGTGGGGGCACAAAAAAATATTTGCACCGGGGCCTATACCCATGATGTTACACTTGTGCTTCAGAGTAAAAGTCACTGGTGCTGAATGTGACGAAAGAGGTGAAGAAACAACCCAACATGTTTTCTGTCTCTGTGGTCCGAGCTGATGCTGGACATGTCTTCACAAGAAAGCTTCATTTTTGCACATGTAAAAATCAAGACAAATGTTAATAAAATAACACAAACATTCAACAAGAAAATCCTGTAACTGTGAAGAATAAAATGTTTTTTGTTTTTTTTTTAATAGTTTTTTTGCATAATGCATAACTAAATTTTATTATTATAATTTCACAAACTCTAAATTGTTTAATAGACATGTGTTAAATTCAAATGTATTCATATACAAACATTAATAATTAACTGAACCATGAAGCATTGGTTCTGTAATTTAATGTAAATGTGTTTGTTAATTAACATGTTTGTAGAGAAGTTATGACAATTGTTTCAGAACATAAACATTAAATAAATGTCTCTGTTTTTACACCTAAAAATATCCTTCAATCAATATAAAAAGACAGCAAACAGTAAAGCTGCAAACTGTTACATTTTGGAACATTAGTGTATTATTATTATTATGTATATTATGTATATTATTATCATTATTTGTTTCTTTCTTTGTTCAGATTGTGTGATAAGTCATGTACTGTCCAGGTTGACTTTCTTCTTGTTCTTTATTGAATGTACGGTTATTCTAGTGTTTGACCCCAAATCATGTATTTCATGATATTTTGACCTGGTTTACAAAAGTCAAATGAAACTTTGATGAGTTGATTATATTCTGTTGTATTTTTGACACTTCAGCTGCCTGAAAATGACTGTTTTATATTTGAGATGTTGTGCTGTGAGCAGGTTTGAATTGCAGATGTCTTCATGAGTCGGGAGCTAGTGAAAAAATACTGATGGAAAAACAACTCATTCACTTAAGTAATATTTTAAATGGTCATTTTAAATATTACAAACACAACATATCTTCAGTTTGAAAGTGAAAGTATTCAGTCTAATAACACTGTGGGGTTGGTACACAAACTCTGCTGGGTTGTTTGAACCCTTTCGAGCACAGAGGTCACTACAGTGGACAGCTCTTTAAAAGCCACTTTGTCCAGTGGTCTCTATGGTGGATCATATCAGGGGTTAGATCGCTCTCTGCTGCCCCCTTCACTGACTTCTATTCAGTGATTAGTTGTTCACCACTAGTAGTAACTAGGAGTTTACTAGTAACTACGAGTAAACTTCCTCTGAATCACAGAAGGCTGACAGGAAGTCAGACTTGTCGACCACTGCTGGGACATCCTGTCACTCCTTTTAGAGGAACCCTAGAGGTAAAAACAACATATATGGTGATATGTAGGAACAGCTAAATAACAATATTTATTTTGGAATCTTCATTTCAAATAACCAGTAAATTCTAATTACCCATGTGAAGTCCAGTGAAGTCAACATGTCTGTAACCTCCTGAAAAACAAATCACACTTTTGTCGTTTTCATGTCCTAAGAAGAGTGAAAACACAAAGAAAAAAAAAACTCATGACTCAGGATTTCATAATTCATGCATGACAGAATTAAGATATTACTTGATTCATCCCACACTAAAGTTTAACCCAGAACTGGGTAAAATTTGGACTAACTACTTGGGGTAAAAACAATAAAACGTCGAAAATCAAGAAAATACAACATATAAGCAACAGAGTGTGGAATAAAATGCAATAAATGTTTGTGTAAAAACCAAAAAAATGTTGGATAAAAACAAAGTGATGGGTAAAACCAATAAAATGTTAATAATTTTCACCCAGTTCTGGTTTTAAATGACCCACATTGTTCAGTGTGTGTGTTACTGTATGTGCGACATGATGAGATTATATATACTGCACCAGTGTGTCCGCAGCCTGTCTTGGCCTGACAGCTGAACACCCGTTCATCCTCCACAGTGACGGACTGAAGGAAGCAGCAGCTCTCTGAAACATAAAGCACCAACGCTGCGGGTCAAAGGTCGGCACTACAGTGGGCGAGCAATTACCGCTGAATGAGCGTGAGCAGGATGCGTCCTCCGGGTCGGCGGCACACCGGGGAGGACGTGATGCTGTTTTCAGATGACCACTGATGGACAGGATGAACCTTTGCATTCTCTTTCCACCTCTGTTATTATCCGCCTGAACCGGCAGTTACAGAACATTGCAGCTTTTATCAAACGGTTTCATCGGAGCGAGCTGGATCCCGCCGCCCGGTCCTGACCCGCTCACACCAATAAACACTCAGCTCCTGTCACTGACACGGCGAACATTCAGGCGCACGCTGACACGAGGATCTGTTTCAAAATAAAACCCACTAATGTCAAAGCAGCAGGGAAACGTGCTAATGTAGCAAACGGACTTCATACATGAACTGGTTCACACCAAAGCTCCTTTTAAAGGTTCACAAAGTCCTCTGCAACTAAACATGATTAGATAGATAATATGGAACTATTTTAAGGGTGTTTTTGAGAGCTTTTTACTAGATATAAATGTAAATCTGAAGAGAAACAGTGCAAACCAGGATCCTTACAACAACTAATTTCATTTTTCCTATGTTAAATTTTTTTTCTCTTTTTAATATTTTTATTGGGAAGCAAAAAAACTAATCCAGCACAGATAACAACAAACAACCAACCAAAAATTATATAATGTGGTAGATAGTGGACCAAACTTAATAAAAATAAATAAATACTACTACTACTACTACTAGCCCAGCCCTGAGATCTGCCGCCAATGTATTTATTATTCAAACTTGCTGTGAACAATGTATCTTGTTGTGAAGGAAGGTATCTGTTGTTACTGTGAGCTGCTGTATAAGTTACACTGATTGATCGATTATTGATTATAAATCAACACTTATGGAGCATAGTGTCCCAGCAGAGCAGTGTTGTGCTGATGTGTGTGTGTGTGTGTGTGTGAGACACAACGAGGCTGCAACTGTAATGTGGGTTATGAGGAGACACACACACACAAACACACACAAACAGGACACATGCAGCACTTACCTTATCAGCTTACACACACACAGACAAACACACACACACACGCGCACACACACACAGACAGAGGAAGTGTTACAGTGCGTCTTTGATGTGACTACTTCACTGTCCGCTTGGATAAATGGAACGAATCAGAGGATTAGGGAGGCCTGGGAGACACTGCAGGGTGTGTGTGTGTGTGTGTGTGTGTGTGTGTGTGTGTGTCTGGGGGGGTCACGCTATGTTTGGTGCCCTGATTGCTGATCCACTTCCTCTTCATCAAAGAGAAAAGGAGGAGGAGGAGGAGGAAGGATGCCGCCACCGCCGCTACGCGGGAAGATTCAGGAGGGAGTTGGAGATGTGACAGCGCGATGAGGACGGAGGTCACGGTCACGATTTGGGAGTTAGATCAGAGGAGGAAGGAAGGGAGGGCGGGTCACTCCCTGTTGACACTGTGTGTAAACAAAAACACACGATGCAGTGATGATGAGAAAACAGCAGCAGCAGCGACATAAAAACTTTTTTTTTTTTTCCTGGAGAGCCGGCGACCTCTGCCAGCTCCTTCCTCCCGTTCACGTCTGGGGGGACGTTCAGGATCCTCGAGGTGTGTCAGCAGCCAGACAGAGTGTGTAATCCTTTGGCGACGAGCGGGGCGGTTTCACACGAGAGCAGCCGAGCTTCTCAAAACGAGTCCAAGTACACAGAAACCAAGAGGCTTCGACAGGCAGATGGCTCTGATTGGAAATGAAAATACATCTTACTGTGCAGCGGTGCAGACCGGCTCCATCTCTGTCTCTGATAATCCCTCAGTGCACGCTACACTGCTGACGACTCGCCGCCTACTTATCAATAAAGTTTCACTTTCAAGATTCTCGTCATTTATAAGAAGCAGCAGCAGAACGTTGGAGGGTTATCAAAAAGTTTAGCTGCAGGTACATCTGAACAATAAAATATACAATCATACAGTCAAAGTAAAGTTATGAAGTAAAACAAAATAAGTACAAATAAGCCAAAATTTTATTTTAAAAAAATCGAATAAAATATATATATCAAATTAAATATTAGAAAATAAAAGAAAATAAACACAAAATAATGTAAACTTATAAATATGAAAAAAATTTGAATAATTTTGAGATAAAAAACTTTTGAAAAAATAC
>OOFC01001806.1:18649-29587 GCA_900323345.1 Pseudochromis fuscus | reverse complement strand
GTAGCCGACGGTTCGAATCAGAATTTTAACATTTTACATCTCTATATTGGTCTTCAGTCTATTGTTCTGACCTCAGCACACACACACACACACACACACACACACACACACACACACAGAAACCAGTGCCAAAGTCCAGTAGCTGTCTGAAGTGTCTTCATCGTTCTGTGATAAGCCGGCTTCATCTCGTCCTGCCTGCTCTGCTCTGCCGCCAGCTAACACACTATCACTGATTCACCGCCGCAGATAAATCACACTCGCGCACACACACACACACACACACACACACACGGAAACAAATAGCCAGGCGGAGACGCGGCGACAAAGACGGAGACTGTACGCGGACACACACACACACACACACACACAGACAGACGCCGGAGATGACAACAACAAAAACAACAAAATGGCCGACACTACAGAAAAGGAGGATTTTTTTGTTGTTGTTGTTTCCTGTTGTGGTAGCAGGGTGGCTTTCTTTGCAAGAGTCAAAACACAACTACAGTAGTGTGGAGAGGAGATTTATCAGTGCGCACACACACACACACTCACACTCACACACACACACACACAGGTAAGATTAAATACTCTTTCTTTCAGCCTTGTGGTGTTATCTCTCTTTCAGGTCTGTCTCCTTTTCTTTCTTTCTTGATATGACCTCCTGGGCCACAAAATGCCACTGTGTAGTCTAGCTGGGATTGAAGCTGCCTCTACACACACACACACACACACACACACACACACACAGAAGCACAAACATGCCCCACAGCGAGGCTTGGGGGTGCTGATGGGGGGTATTGATAACAGCTACACATTGATTCTGTGTATTGCAGCTGGTGGAAAGTGAAACAGTAGTTGCTGTTGTGCTCCTGTGTCCCTTCCATAAAGACAGATATGCTGAGTCAAGGAGGCACGAAGCACTGTACCACATACACTCTGTGTGTGTGTGTGTGTGTGTGTGTGTGTGTGTGTGTCCCATGCAGACGGCGTCCCATCACCTCGGGGAAGGCAGAGATAAGCAGAGTGTATGGGCTGAGATAAGATGGGAGCAGACACTGGGGAGACTGACTGTAAGTGAGTCACTATAGGGAGAACGGCAGCTTTATGGCTTCACTGAGCCCGAGGACTCTGAGGAAACACTTTTAGTCTAATAGAAACGTCCGGAAAACACGAGCCGGTGACAGGCCTTTATGTCACAAAATGTACATTACATACAGCAGATTACATCCACCTGACAGCGTCCACCCACACACAAAAACTGCTTTTTAGCAATGAAAGCACATGTTAACGTAGCACATACAAAACAGTTTACTGTCACATGAACAGTGTTTCATATGTGATAAAGTTATATATCGGGGCATAAATTTTACATGTACAAGTGAAAAATTATTTCACTACCGACAAATTCCAACCCAACAGCACAGTTTTATTAGTTTTGAATGTGAGTTTTGAATGTAACATATTCAAGTATTTCTTGTGGACATTTTTTACATGTGGTAACATGTGAAAAATGTATATGCTCACACATACGCTTTTCAGATGTTCTGAGCTTAGTCCATAATATTTCACATGTGAAAATATAAATTTCGTGTGTATTTTGACTTTGAAAGTGTGCTATCATCAGCCTATGACGGATGTATTGTTTGTGTTCTCTGATACGTGTTCATATAAAAAGTGATTTATACTTAAACGTCACCACATTTTGGAGGCAAACATTGTACTTTTCATTCCACTGTGTTACTCTTTAGATTAATGTTTCATTAAAATGGGTTATTTCTTATTTCTTATCACAGGTTAAATAAAGTCTTCTCTTCTCTAGCACCTAGGGCTGAGAGGTGACAGTAATGAGGTTGTCTTAGTCATTAGTAAAGTTATTTAATCAAGAATGAAACCTTCTAGCTATGTTTTCTGAGTCATATCGCAGCAAATCATTGCACAATCCATAGAGAAAAAGCTTTTAATTTTCCATCCCAAGTAATATTTTCACCACCATTAAGATATTTTGCAGTTGGTACAGTTCAGGTTCTGTTATGTACAACCATGAACCACTAAAAGTCAGTGAGTGTGTTTAGTTTCCACACTGATTATTATGGAGACAATGAAAATTACAAATTGTAACATCAGTCAAAGTTACAACAGTTTAAGGATGAAACAGGACAAAGCAGTGGCTGAAATCAATACATGAGTTAGATTTATTTTCCCTAAACTGAGATATGTTTCTAGGTGGAGAATATCTTATGTACACTGTAAGTATGAGACTGAGGGGAAACTAATAAAAAAGCAAAATGTATTGCATCAAAACTGACAAAATGCCAAACCATCATTAGTTGTCACCAACCAGCTAACTGTGTATTCTTACTATGACAACAGAAATGCCTGTTAATGTTTCATGTGACTATAAGACTGGTCAGAAGTGAGGACATATAAACCTTCAAGGTCTTGAAAGCTCCTATTGGTTAAGTTCTACCACACACAAGGCGTGCTCTTCAGAGGGTGAGACAAAAGTGATGTGTGTGTGTGATAAGAGGCGGCGCCATGGCAGTGGCAGGACACAACACCGAGCCCTCCCTGTGCACACAAACGCGCACGCATACACACACACACACAGATAAGCATCACCTCCATCCCTCGGCCTGGCTCTGTCCTCCTGTGTCTCTCTTTGCTCTGAATCAGTGAAAAGAAAAAAACACAGAGGATACTGGCTGGAGACAGAGGAAGCAAATACACAGAAGGATGGAGGTAGAGGAGAAAGAAAAGGTCAGAGGATCAGGCAGAGAAGGTGTTGTTGTCTAAACTCAGCTATTCTGCTTGTGTATCTCTCAGCAGAGCAGATTTTCTAATGGCACATCTTTCACTTCAGAGTCACTTCACCAGGATTTGATCAAGACTTTTGGAGCAGAAAAAGGGCTGCAAGAAGTTCTCAAATGAAGCTGGAAAGGATCTGCACAGATCACAACTGACAAAATGTGTTAAAGAATTAAAGGCAGTGAATTTATTCTCTTTCACAGGGTTTGAAAAGACAGATATGGGTATCAGGTGTATTTAAAAAGACAAGAATAAGAAAACTTTTCTATAAATCCCCCTCCCCACAAAAATACTTGTTTTCCTCGTTGGGGTGATACATGAGTCTGGGAGCCTGAACTGCCTGCAGCAGGAGGTTGTGTTTTCATCTGTGTTCATTTGCAACGTCAGAGAAAAACTTATGGACAGATCACAAGAATTAATGGGGAGGAGATTAAGTATTACCCAACGAAGAAATAATTAAGTTTTGGGCAAAAATCACAGGTTAGTTGATCTTAACATGTTGAAATGTTCAGTTATAAATCCTGTACATAACTCAGCTTAAAAAATGTTGTTAAAAAAAAAAAAATTAAAAAACAAAAACCCTACACACATGCGGGTTGATAATGTCTAAAGTCTAAGATAATTTGGTGGAGATCAGATGTGGAAGATGCTTTGACCGATGTTGTTGCTCGTTGAGTGTTTTATACTTTACTTTTTATAAGTTATGAAATAATAACCACATTTTACAAGGTATTATTAGAGAGTATCTAACTTTCGTATTGTGTTGTATTACCTTCAGGAAACAGGATATGTAGGTGGGACAAATCATTTGGAGTAATTTGACTGGACCATTGAAACACAAGGAAACACCATAGCACCATGTACTAACTAATGACACTGTTCCAACAAACTATTGATTACTACTACAGCTGCTACTGCTCTCTGTCTGTGGTAATCTGAACCGTGCTGCTAACAGCAGGTTGCTCAGCAACATGACTACATGTGAGGTTTTTTTTGTTTCCAAAGGTAAAAGGGAAGTAAAAGTGATTAAACTTTGACAGTTTTTTTTGACCAACATCATGAAGTAAGTGAACAAGACAACCAGTGAAAAAACCCACCAAAAAACACAAAGACATTTTTAACTTCAGGATCGACTTTAAAATGAACATTTGTGTTTCATTTTACTTTTTGTGGCGTTTATGACGCACATTACGGTAATAAATGTGTAATAACTTGAAATAGTTATTTACTGGTTACAAGTATTTCCTTAAAGCAGCATTTAAAATTGAAATTATAAAATGGAAAACTTTAATTTAAAACTAGCAGACACCTACTGCACTTGAGAAAAAATGTACTGCATCATTTGGATCATGTGGATGACTGACGCAAACTGGTCTGTGTTCAGCTGAAAAAGAGCAATCATCAAACCTCATCTACATTTATCCGTTTACAGCCTCACGTGGTGCACAGCGCCTCTCGGTATGTGTTGAGCCCAGCAGGGCGGACGACAGAAGACACTATCAGATATGTGCAAGTATTTTCTGACACACCTTTTTGTGACACGAGCTGTAAATATTTCTTGACACCTGAGTGAAAAAGCCAGCGGTGGCTACGTGTCAGCGTGAGGGCAGATCAGATGAGTGAAGCCTCTGTCACAAGACGCAGCAGATAATGCCGCAGACGCCACGGCCGCTTGTCTATCTCCTTTATCAAACAAAAGGCAACAGGATGTAATGTCACGCAATAAGTGATGATTCCCTCGCCCGCGCTGGCAGCAAATACCAGGCTTAGGCTGCGCGCGCACACGCACACACACACACACACACACACACACACACACATACTCACAAGAGCCACGTTAACAGCATTATACTTTGAAAGTAAAAGACATATTTTTAAAGGGGAAATCCTCTCGTCTGAGTGTGATTGGATTAGCCAAACATCATAACCAGATTACAGGAGCCATACTATTAAAATCACTTGGAACCAAATCAATCCTGTCAAATGGCTGATGGACTTTGCAGGCCTGTTCAGAGCGTCACAGTCACAGTGACAATGGGAATACAATGCAATGCGACATCCACAACTGTGCATGCTGGGATGTAAGGTGAAGAGTGGCTGGTGTAAATGACCAATGGCTTTTAATCCACTTGGGATCAGTCTGTTGTTGGAAAAGGAGAAATCTCTTCATCATAAAACTCTGTAACCCTTTACTGCAGGAACACTGCAGTGATCTTTTTCTGTTTATTTAAGATATTTATTATTACAAAACTGTTATTACATTTAGAAAAAGTGACTGACTTCCATATCTAATGTAAAACAACACAAAACTGACTGAATAACAATCAAATTTAAGTCTTAAGAAATACATTTTACATATACAAAGAGTCTTGAATGTCCAAATTTACCATCATTTTACAAATATTTATTTTCATTTAATGAACAAAACTGTTTAAATTCAATACCATAAATATTATGTACATAACTGTTTTGTAATTTTAGAAATTTACTGTATTTTTATGAGTTAGTTATTTTGTGTTAGTTTACAAGAATATTTCTGGAATTTGCTGTAAAATTACTGTTGAATATTTCATTTATTTCTCTTGATTTTCCAAGTATGGACAGTTTCTACAAGAAAAATACTGAAGTTGTCTTTCTATGTGTAATAAGGCCAGAAATTACACTAGATCTCATGCAAAATTAAAATTAGAAATGATTTTAATTATTTTTTTACTCCATTAATTATGTAAAATTAGATCAAAGGATTACTTTCCAGTATGGCAGCATGCACAGTTGCAGAGGCTTTAAGCTCTCTCAGGTGGTGTACTCAGTTTTTGTTGCTTCAGCTGTCAGGAAATTACATTTTTGTGTGGAGTAAGCAGTCATATGCACAGTATATAGACTTTTGAAGCAGGCTGCCTTTACCTACAACCTGAAAACAAGTCAAACACCAGCCAATACCCCAGGTTATTATTAATAAGTCTTAGTTCTGTTGCTTCAATGTTGTTGTGGAAATGTTTCACCTCCTGAGGTAATGCTCATTAGTTATATCTTTCATACTGTGTGCTGGTCGTCTGTCTGTCAGTAGTGTGTACTCCAATGAGAAACTGGAGCCTGCTACAAGTTTACCATCACCTCCTCTGAAATAAAATGACTGTAAAGGAGCATCACAGGTGAATATCCCCAGTGATGCACATACGGCATGTTTTCATCATGTAAGGCTACGACTAGAAGAACCTGATAAAATGTGTGTTGATTCAAAAACGCGACAATGTTTTGCATCTGGACTCACATCCCTTTCCCATAGTAACTGTAGTCCTTCCAGTCAGGGAGGTTACAGCATCCTTCAACAATTTTGCAACTGAGAGTCTAGTGATCAGTAACCATGGTTGAATGTCAATACAGAAAGTACAAATGTCACCCATGTGTTTTTGAGAGGGTTAATAATGTAGTGACTGATAGAACAAAATACTACTAATAACAGACTAGATGGAACCACAACACACCATTTAACTGACAACTGCAGGCAAAGACAGTGAAGTTGATGGAATATGATGAACTCCACCACAATGAAACAGGCAAGGGGGCAATGAAAAAAGAGGAAGTAAATGTGCAGAGGTTTTCGAATACAAAGGGGAAACATATAAAGTTCCTACCTGTACCCGCATCCATGATGTTGGCCTGTCCTCGGCGATCAGCCACCAACCGTGATGAGCCGGGCATGCTGACTGGCTCTGAACGTACCGGCTGGATCCTGCACACACATACAGTGTGTACAATTTTACACACACAAAAAGAATACACACTCTCACCGTGATATCTTAGGCCTCGAACTCTTGTTTAGCTGGATGTGGTTTCAGGAATCCACAAGGAGAGATTTGGTTTGTTGTTTTAATGATTAAGTGTAAAGCTGCCGACACTAGAGGCATAATTGTGGTGAAATCTATCATTAGGACAGTTTCTGGTAAATTACAGAGGCCAGCTCCTCATTTGGTAGGAATGTGTATTTGTTGCAGGTCCTCTTTGGGGTTCAGGCAGTTAACAAGGTGAGTATTTCTACATAAAAATTACTGCAGCATCAGGCGCTGAGTTTTACTCCAATAGTATAAATACCTGAGGCTGTGTAGGTCCAGGTCATCTGTATCAAAGTCCAAGAGGGGCTGTTGGACATCAGTAGGGCCCTGGGACTGAAGCACTGAGGATGACGAGGAGATGACCGTGGTCTGGCCTGAAGGATGAATAGTCTTAAACTGAAACTGAGGACCCATCCACAGGCGCCGGTGTGGTCCTGTATGGGTCACAATCTCCACCTAAAAATATGGTTAAAAAACTTCGTGAGAAAACAGAAAATGACTGACAGCAATTTTCAACAAACTCCTCAACAAACTGTGCAGCAGTACTTTGAGCTAAAAGCTAATATCAATTTTTAGATGCTGACGCTAAGCACATATTATTTAACTTGCTGAATGCCTTAGTTGAGTAGGTTAGCATGTTATCATTTGCTAAATTACAGAGGCTCTCATTACATGTTGAAGTTTCTGTTTAACATGTAATGGTGATGTCAATGCATGCTAACCATGACAATGTTAATATGCTGCTGTAGTTAGCATGCTAACATGCTAATATTTGCTAAGTAGTACTGAATTCAAAGTACAGCAAAGACTTGGAGGAAACGTCATTAGTGTGTGCTGAATATCAGTTCTGTATCAATCCTTTCAAAAGATCCCAAGAGATATCAGTCAAGAAAACATGGTCATAAGTATAAATGTCTGAACAAAGTTTATGCACATCCATTTTATACTTGCCAGACTTTCATTACTATGTAAGATAGCTGCATGGCCTAAAAATGGCTGTATTTGTATTACTCTTTAAATACACCAAAACTCCTATACTAATCCGCCTGACAGCTTGTGTGAGGGGTCATCATTGGTGGATTTCACAGGGGGGATTTTGGCATCAATCTATGTGCCAATACCCAAACAACCCATGCAGTACTCAGATGAACTCAGTTACATGACATCCAACTAAAAGCTTGCTATACTCCTGCACGGCTGAAAGTCTGACGATAATGTCAGAACTCGTCAAGATCTCTTATGTGTTGGGAGTGCTGGCGGCTTGATGGGAAACCTTCCCCAAGGGTTAATAGAAGTGTGACACCAGGAAACAGCGTGGCAGGGAGGCTGAGGTTGGGCCTACTGGGAGAATAAGATGGCACTGGTATGGCAGGCGGTCCATTGGCGCCTTAGCTGAGTGGCACTAATGCTGGCTGAAAGTAGGAAAGGAGAAGGCTACGGAGTGGGTGACTCATAAACATCGTACTATTACTGCCTCCTCCGTTCTCCATCTACTCTTTGCCTAAAATTTACTGACGAACCATCTCCTGCCTTGAACTCCCACTTTTCACTGCTCTCCCACGCTAACTCTGACTTTTCAACTCCCTGCAGCACTTAACACGCCTCTTGGTGTCTCACTGTTCACATTTCATTATCTTTACTTCATACACGTCCGTCTCTCACCTCGCCCCAGCTCTCAGCTCACAGTCTCGCTCCACTCTGGCTGCCAGGTGCCAACATCTCAAACACTTCGGTAATTCTACTGTGTGTCTGTGTTTGTACGCACATATTCATGCATCTACACGTTTAGATACATGTGGTCTGTTACAGCTGTGCAAATTAGGCCACAGAGGGAGAAAGGAGGATTGTCACTCTGTGTGTTTGATTGTGTGTGTGTGTGTGTGTGTGTGTGTGCGCGTTGCCAGTTAACACCATCAATGTCACGCCCAGCCGCAGAGCCAAACAGCTGCCAGAGCACTCGGGATGGAGGGTCCAGATGTTACAGTCCAGTGTCAACCTCCAACACCCCTCCCCTTCCTGACTTATCAGCCAGAGCCGGTGACATGTTGCCACAGATTGCCCTTACACCTAATTCCCTCTCTAGACTGTGCACCAAATTAGATCAGGGTAACTGGAAGGCAAAATCTATGTTTTTTGCCCCAATCACAATCTTTACCAAAGTATGCATTGACAGAGTTTTATGAAAGAAGTACACGGAGTATAAAAGCAACCGTATTCTTCAAAGAACCATTTCCAATACCTATTCTGAAAGGTTCACCTCCCCAAGAGTGTTTGGTCTCTTGCATATGTTTGTTGTTTCTAAGCAAAAATTTGGACAAATGGGGAAAACTTTAGTTCATATCGAAACTACTTTCACACCCGGAGTATTGGTGGGTTAAGTGGGTGTCAGTATCAAAAAGGAAAAAAAAAAAAATCATCTGACCCAGTCAAATGTAGTTTCACACAAAAAGCATGTATACATTATGTGTTAAGGCTAAATTATTGGTTGCAACAAATTGACCATTTTACTTAGTTGCTAATAAGACCCAGGAATTTATACATTTTCAAACAGGTCTTCACATCCTGACACTGAAAATACAAAACCATAACTGGCCAAGAGGACTTGGGATCTAGCCAGTGTTCAAATAATGAAAGGTGTAGATGATTTACATGGGTTCACACAGTTTCACAGCTTGGTGAACATCGTCAACTGGCACTACCGGCAGCTACAAGGATACAGCTCAGTTTCAAATGATTGAAGTTATTAATATTTTCACAGCAACTGAAAGTATCTAGTGTCTACTATAATATACATTGCCAATGAACAATCAATAATATATAGTGTGGGAAAAACCAGGACTCCAGGCATGCACGCATGGTCTTCCTGGGATACACTGGAATCTTAAACAGTTTGACCATCCATTAGCTTCTACGATCTATGTCACACCCTTTTCATCACATTGAAACTGACAGACGAGAAGTAAAGACCTGAGCTGGACTCTGTGAGGACGAGAGGTTTTGTTGTCCACTGACAGCCAGCTGAAGAGCAACTGACACTGATAGGCAGCAAATGGCACGGTGCTGCAGCGAGCTAAAGCACTGACATGGAGGGTCACAAACCTCACATTTCATTAGGGGATGGCCGATCAATCCCAAATCCCATTCCAACGCCAAAATGCCCGCTGATAATCTAATGAAGGCCACTGATATGATATAATGAAATCCATGAGCCAGTACTTAGCCTCTAATTCAATACAGTCTATATGTATTTAGCATTTCTCAATCCACCAAGCCATTGTGCTTGATATCTTCTAGTCTTCCCACATATTCTAGAAAGACTGATATAAAAACAAACTAGTCAGTATAACTGATACAGAAGGAAAGAAAAAAATGTTTCATGTTGGTTGGGTCAAAGTTCATTGATAGTTTAAAATCTTCCTCAAGAGTTACCTCCAAATCTTCTCAGGTACACGCTGCACAGTTACATTTCCAACCACTGATGAATGCATCACTACCACTGCTGTGACAGAAAGTCGCCAAAAATACAGGTTAGTGCAATGGATAGTGGATAGTTTTGCTTCTGGCAAACTATCATGGCAGATATGAACTAGGGCCTCAGCAAGCTAAGTGGGGTGCATTTTAACCAATCAATTATGCATGCGGTGGAATTATTGATGGTGAAAATGTAGTGGGTTACCTGCCGACACCAGAGATGAGAGCTATGAGGGTTAACCAAGCTGAAAGGATCGGGGTGAGTGTACTGGATTTTTTCCAATGCCTTGAGCAAATACTAGGAACATTTTAGTACAATTTTGGCCGGTGTTTGTGATTTTGTACAAGACATGGAATAATTAACCCTTTTTTGGTCCAAGAAATACCCCCAAGCCCCGCCCATACAAAAGGCTTGTTTTTTCAGAGCAGGTCATGTCTCAACTGTAATCCTGTGTTTTCCTCTCTCAAAGATGGAGTTTTGGAGAAATTGTTCCAAAATAGGATCAACATTCAGATACCATTACTCCACTTTAGGGCAATTGAACAAGCTAATATCGGCTCCCCCCTTACCAATCCAGAACATATAGGTATATAACATATATAGGGTAGACACTGCATTGACTGCTAATGCCTATTGGAGCTGATGTATCAGCTTGGCCGCCATCTTCTAGTTTGTCCATGATGCGCCCCAGTGCATTTATCTCTATTGAGGAACTGGTCTGTGCCCAAACACAAGAATCATAAGTCGTAATTTTTTTGGTTTTGTTTTTAAGGCCTGGAAAAGTAAGCTTTACAAACTATTTACAATTTATTGCAACTGTACACTGTA
>OOFC01001806.1:0-12712 GCA_900323345.1 Pseudochromis fuscus | reverse complement strand
GGGAGGGTGGCCAAAAAGCGTAGCCTCTGTTTGCTGCCACCATCGCCAGGCTCTGAAGGAGCCAGCCAGAAATCCAGGTGGTAAATTATTCACCGGTTTGTTTGCTTCAGAGCAACTTTGCGGTGAGGAGGGGAGAGGTGTCGGAAAACATACTGCGGACAGCTCGATAAATATCACCCCCAAAAACAATCTCATCGTGGATTAAAAAATAAATAAATAAATAAAAAAGTAACGAGGGTGTGATATCCATTCATCTGTTATTACCCATCAAAGAAAAAGAACAAGGGCTCATTCACACATGTGTGAGGGATGGGAATCCTAAGGTGGAGGATTCATCAAACACTACAAACTTGGCTGGAGGCTGCTTTTCTTTCAGCAGATCATACTACAGCATCTATTCTATTTGGGAGTGTACTGTATAATGGTGTGTCTCTCTCTTCTCCTTATCTCTCGGAGGCTGTGCTGCGTGTTGCCGTCCTCTGCAGGGCTGAGTGCTGCCAGTAGCTGCTGCAGATGGACAGGTGGAGATAGTGACCATGAAGTGGCGCCACCGCTGCCTTTTATCATCTCGTCCTGGAGGCTCCGGTCTGGCCTGACCCCCGGCCCTTCCTCTCCCTCTTCCTATTTCTTTTCCCTGCATACTGCATTTTTAATCAGCCTGGGTCATCCAATATAGAGCCACGAGACCGGAGACCATGGCCTGTCAATCAAGTGCTGCCACCTCTTTGCCTTGCACCACCTTCTGGAGACGAAGTCTGTAAGACAATTAGCTGAAGGGGATATTTATAGAGACCTCTTTCTGTTTCTTGTCTAATAGTAAAATCATTCAATATTCTCCAGTCTGTTCGCTGCCTGTTCTCTGTGGTGATGGTTGTATCGGCGATGTAAATTAGACCTACATAGAACAATTTGTTCCGCAAGTAAGAACTGTGTGTCTTTTCAGTTTCCTCTCAGCGTCTTGATCTTTTCTGCTTAGCAAGAGGCGCCTGGACAGGAGGCTTATGGCTGCGCTGTAATTCATCCTAAGGTCAAATCGACTCTTTCTCCTGGATCACTTCTCCGCCGTGCTGCCAAGCCCCGGGGGAAACTTGCGGAGCAGAGGGCTGGCAAAGGGGGACGCCCGCTGAGAAACAGGATGTTGAGAGTCTCTGCCCAGGCACAGAAATGGAAGGTGGCACTCGAAGAGCAGCTTGGTTGGTGGCGGCGGCGTACAGGACGATGACCCGAAGGGGGGATAAAAGGAGGGTTGAACAATTATGTTTATAGTGTCTTGACCTAACATGGGTTCACACTCGGTTGGTCAGAGGGAATAAAAGAGCCTCGGCCGCAATATCTGGCTATTGTTAATTGGATGTAAATGTTAATGCAATGAATCCCTCTCATTATGCGCCCAGCTCCACTGCCCATGCTGGCAGAGAATGGTGGAATAAACTGACGCCCGAGCCTGTCACTTCAGCGCGTTCTCATCGCTCTGACACTAGGAGAGACCATTAGCACTAATTTGAGAAACTATCCTACCAGTTAGACCTGGAGCACTGCAGAAGTCAATGGAGACGAGTAGAGAGATTAGGATAAACACAGCTACCACTCGCCCCGGAGCGCCGGCGAGAGCTAATTACAGATTTTGTATGTTTATAATTATGGAGTGAGCTCAAAACGCCAGCCTATTCCACGGGGGTGGATTGATTCCGTGTGTGGCCATCCGTGTGCACACGGCGCTTTTGCAAAAATGGCCTTTCAGACGGCAACCTAAAGTGCTCACTGCTCTGTACTTGTTATTGAATTAGAGGGAGTTTAGGGTGTCAGCTAATTGGTCTGAGTGTGGCATCTTATAGCATCGTGCTGGAATGTCCTGAAGCGGGCGTGTAGAGTGTGGCGTTCAAGGTGCAGCACAGAACCGGGAAGAAAAAAACAAACAAACAAAAAGAGTGGGCTTATTTCCGACAGCGCTCTGAGGATACAAAATGCTATTAAATTGCAGAAAAGATCTTTCTTTTAAGTCTCTGGGTGGTGACTAGAAAGGTCCCCGCTCAGCATGTGGCAGCAATAAGAGGCGGACGACGTGCTTTCAACACGGTCAACATGGAAAATCAGCAGGGAATGGGGGTCAGCCCCTTGACTAATGATGCATACAGTACATACAGAAAACATACATGGTCGTGTGAGCCCGTGCAACCCAAACATACAGAGACCTACATTTTATGATACATGTAATAACCACACACAGTACATGAAAGTAAAAAAAAAAAATCAATATATTTAATGTGTATCTGAACCTCCCTTTGTAGCAAACTTTGTAGAAGAGCAGGTTTGAGATTATTTTCCATGAACCCTGTGGAAATATGTTAGAGTTAGAGATTAGCGGTTGAGGTCATGGTTGATTTTGCAGTGTCCATAAATGATACTGTCTGGAGCGGGGCAGGAATGTGTAATGTTCAACAAAGGTGTGATTTTCTTCTTTTTTTCAGATTTGTTTTCTGTTACAAAAACAGAACAAGATGAACCTGAATGGCTTCATGCAGATATACTTTAGAGACACAGTTCAGATCAGGCACCAGGAGCCTGATTGTAAAGCTCAACTTTATTCTGTGCCTGTTGCATTATAACAGTGTTTCCTTCTTTACCAGCACTGACACTTCAGCTCACAGCTTAAACACATGTTGGTTGCAGCAAATTCATATTTTCCTTCTTTCTTTTCTTAACAACATTGACAACTCCTTGGCATAGCTTTGTTTGGGCCTGAGAGTCCCTGAAACCTGTTGAAATCTGTTACAGTCATGGTGGTTTATTTTACAATGTTGATCAGACTACTGGCTGTAGGGGGGATACAGGATTTGTATCTTTCCTTTGACAAAAAAATCAGAAACCAAAAAATAAAAGTTTCTATTATGTTTTCAGTGTGTTTATGACTCGTTTGATGGGATGTTAAACTGATTTTGTTTGTTTTTTAAATGAGCCAAGAAACCAACTTGTACCTACTTGTTCATTTACTGTCAATGTATTTTATATGCCTTTGTTTGTCTATATTTTGTGTTATAAGGTAATGCTTTAATAACATCTGTTTTTGTTGTCAACTCTGCCACTCAAAGTAACTCCTTATAGGCCCCTCATGTAAATACTTTAAGTGTCAACCCCACTGTGTTACTGGAGGATATTACAAGACTTTTTTTCTTTTATTGACTTTTTTTGAAAATGTGTGATTTTTATGTTGAAATCCAAGGTTAATAAAATAATCATATATGATTACTTGCCAGCCCAGGGTAAAAATACATACTAAAAACACCTAAGTTAAAGGGCCATTTATTTTGCATTTAACAGGAACATTTTACATATTTTAGGTACGGATTTGTTGTCAAAAATGTCAAAGGATTATACAGCATAACATGATGTAAAACAACGTAATGTCATGGCACATTAGGTTACTAAATATAGTTACCTGACGGCAAACAATCAAAATAAATTCAGAATTGCATCAGTAAGAGCTTCAGATTCAGTTTCAGATTCAGATATACTATATTGTCATTTTCTAGAGAAAATGAAATTTAAGTTTCCCCAACTTAAGGAGGAGTGGCCACGCTGCAACAGGAGTCACGCCCGCTGTTTAAATTAAAGCTAGAAGCCATGCGTTGTGACATACGTCCTGAGCTGCAACACTTGTTGCTGCTCAAAGCAAATCCACATTGATTTCATTTTTATTTATGCTTCCAGAAATGTACATTTGCATTCTATTTAAACATAACATGATACCTTTGAATACCCTGTTTTGTTAAAAAAACACAACTTACACATGGAAAAAAAAAACACTGTTTACCACTTACCAGCCAGAAGATACTGATAGTACTGCACCAGGTCTGAGGCCAGCACCAAGGGATGGTTGGAGTTGAAAGGTGGCTGCAGCTCGTTCCACTGTGGCGTCCTGCTCCACAAGAGAAATCATGTGTCAGACTTCCAGTAGGACAGACATGTTTGAGGATGAAGTGGTCAACACATTGTTACCTGGCAAGAGTCCAGCAGGCCCTCGGACAAGTGCTGAGCTCCAAAGGTGTATCGTCGCTAATCTTTTGAGCAGTGCTGATTGGCCGAGGCTCCAGGACATGCTCCACCAGGTTACCATAGCAACTGATTATGTACAGCGAGTCGACAACAGACTGCCTGGATTGATCTGTGAGGAGATGATAATGATCAGGGTAAATGTGTTAAAATTCTTAAATAAAACCTCATTAAAAACCAAAGCGCCGCTGTGACCATGTGCTAACCTTTCTCTCTTTTCATGTTGGGGTTGGTGATGAACCAGGATCGAGACGAGGCAAAGATGGCGGCCACGCAGAACTCTCCTCCGCTGGACTTGCTTGGAGAGATCTGAGGGGGCGGCTTGGTTTTACTTTAGGAGGGAAAAAATATTTCAACAGGTGAGATAAACTGATAAGTATTTTGCACTGTCTGAGGTCCAGAAGGGTTACACCATGTAATGTTTGAACAACTTCACACTGACTGACTGGTACTACTGTAACTAAATGAGACCACAGAGAAGAACACTGCAAATGCAAAGTATATGACAAATTACAGTGTTGTCAGAATTACCATCAGTAATATTGTCAGACCATACTTCCTTTGCAGTACACACCTTTGAACTCTAGATATTAATTTAATTATTATTCAGTGATGATAAAGCCAAGATCTATTTTTTGATGACAACCAGAATTAAAGCATATGAGTCTATCAGTTTTACACAAATTGGATGCAAGTATGTGAGAATTACACAGAAGAGAATAATAAACTTTATAGGAAAAAAATATCTTTGCATGCACAGAGCTAAGCAGCAGGAAACAGAAATGGCTGCAAATAAAGCAACCACCTCAGTAACACACTCTGGGAAAATTAAACTCGCTCAGACACAAATGTTAACATGTCAAATATTCAGGAAATAACCAGAAACACAACTGAGCCACCAGTCTAAGTAGTATGGTATGGAGTGTCTACATAGAAAATGACAATTAAGTTGTCTTCAGTTACATTCACACTGATAATTACACGGTGACCAAAATTGCGGTTTTCCTCACTGATTTTAATCAAACCCCAGTGTTGGTGCCTTCAATATGTTTTCAATAAAGCTCAAAGTCACTGGAACAGCGTCCAGTATTTTAGGACGTCTATTAGCAGAAACAGAATATATTTTGAATAACTTGCTATTATTAACAAATCAACACCTGAAAATCTGATGTTGCACTAGAAATGAGGCGGCTGTCCTGTTTAGATACAAGCCCAGAACATACAAACCAAACTCTCAGCTGCTGACATTTCCTGCTAATAAAGGTGTCACATAAAAAACAACAAACAAGCTTTGGCTTTTTTTCAGCTGACAACTAATAGCTGAAACCACTGTAATGTGAAACAAGTAACAAAACCATTGGTTATCTTAAACTCAAGCTATGAGCTAGAGTTTTACAAGCTAAACTCTTCAAACAAATATCATGTCTGAACATCAGATATCATGGCTACTCCACGTGTTTGTAGGTAGCATCTCTGGCAGTTGACATGTGGAGAGGTTTCTGGCACCTGATGACCAACATCTATGGAAAGGGAGGGATGGGAACCTAATTCCATCAATATTGAAATCTGAACCCTTGTCACTAGATGACACCTAATGCTACACGCTGTTCCTGTAATACACACTTACACTGAAGCTATACTCAAAAACTGGATTCAGTTTGAAGGAAGGAGTGAACATTTGGCTTCTATTAATACAGCTGCAAACTAAACCAGTAACAATGTTGCCATTGTCTTTTTCATTGATCATTATCAGCAGTGTCGAATGAACATCATCATCAGCATCGGTCATGACTGCATATATTTCAATTTACTTTCAGGGTTTTTCTGAGATACAGTAGATTTAACTGCATATGTACCTTGGAGGTCATGGTCCTACTCGTCCACATGGTTGTAAACCACACATGATGGAAAGAATATTTGAAATAATACATACAATACTTATCACTGTAACAGCAGCTGCGTTCCCTGGCTGTCTCACTTTGTGCCGGCCACAGGAAAGAATTTATTGGGAGTTATTGGATTATTCAGCATGTCAGGACTGTTTGAGATGAAGCGGACACAGAAAGGGATTTCAGCTGCAATAGGGCTGCCCATATGGTAACAATCAGAGAACAGTAGCGAGATCTGGTATTATTGTCCGGCCTTATAACTAACCTGGACAGTAAAATGTGGTCACAGAGGATCAGACATGAGGTGGGCTCGGGGCTTGAAGACCCACGTTGGTGTCATACACTCCCACAAGGGTGCTTAACCTTGACCCTTTGCAACCACACTGGTATAAAAACCAACACACTCACTTTTGTCTACAGTCAAATCACTGAGAAAATGATGTGGATACAGAACAATTGTCAGTTTTTTTACTCGGTTTTGCCAGTTTTAAAAAAATACAGTTGACTTACACTCAACTCACGAAAGCTTTCTGCTGCAGATGTTTCATATTTTTGGTTTATGTGGAACAAATATAGGAAGAAATGGATAGTTAGCATAAGCAGAAACAGCCCCTGGCAGACCGAAAAAAGAAAAGAGAGACTTCTAACTACCAAACTTAAATAACAGCACTGATGCAAAGCACCTGAGAGCCGACCATTACAGGAAGTGTCCAGCAAGCTTGTGACATCTATAGGCAAAAGAAAGCAACAACACATTTATATACAATTTATTTACAATATTTCATCAAACAAAAACTGGTAGTCGATTAACAGCTGAGTCTCTGGTAACGGCCCGATCATCAATATAAACAAAAAAAAAAAGACTAAACCCCAAATATGGGCCACAGGAAAAAAACAAGGTTGGACAACTTAGAAAATATGGTGTGTCTGGAAATATTTGACAATAAAAGCTATGCTAAGACTGAAAGGGTTGCGGTCTACTGAAAGATTAACAAGCTTTTAATTTGAAATGGCTACAAGAAGTCATGAGTTTGTAACTCAGACTGTAAATAAAAAAATGGACAACGCTAACATGACATCACCTGTTGGTTCATGGACTCATGTTTTGAAGGCAGGAGCTTGGCATTTGAACATGGCCTTATTAGTTTAGTATTGTTTTGTTTTTTTTACCCAGAAGTGACCATATCTCAATATGAAGGAAGGAGTAGTAATCCTTTTTTTTGTCAATGGTTTGCACGCCCAGTACTTAACTTCAAACTTTTGAGTAGCTAAAGAACTAAAATAACGCTTTGTACTAAAATATGACCAGTTCTATGTATCAAACAGAGCAAATTAGAAATAAAGGCCTGCCTCTAAATACAAGCCTGGTTCAAATAAAGACCTGTTACCTTCTGCAGCTAAGGTTAATAAAGACCCTGCTCACCATTTGAAGAAATATGGCAATCATTTTGACAGCAAGTCAACAAGAGTTAAATGTGAAATCTTCAACACAAAAAAAACGATGGTTAAAAAAAAAGGAGAAATAAAAACTTACTACTTGCTCAAACTTTACTACTTTGCCTGCAGGGGGTGAAAGTGTTCAACCTGTAGTAGCACCTCCCATCTCTGTAGGTCTATATGCTATTGCTTTCCTATCTCATAAGAGGCGCAGGCTGGCCTGTATGCTGTGCATTGACAATAACTGAATACATCTTTCCTTCTGCTGAGGTCAGCTGCCACTAATCAACTATAAAAAAAAACATAGTTAACTACACTGTTGTAAAGTGTGCAGTTCAACAGTAATGCTTGTAGGGGAAGACGGTGTGTCCACTACTTCAACTAACTTTCACAGTCCCAGGTGCTGAAAGACCTGTTGCTGGTAAAACTCTCTTTCTGTTACCTCCCCTCAGACTGTCAGCGCCTCATAAATTACTCCTTGGATGCAAGGGAGATGTTGATGTCTTTGTTTGGCCGACACTGTGTGAAAGAGGGATCAGGAAAAAGGAAGTGGTGGAGGTAGTCATAAGAAAGGCTTCTATACAAGTTTTGTAGCTTGTATTTATTAGTGCTGGGTCAAGGGGAGAAGGCTGAATAACCAAATATCCACAGTAAGCCCCGTCTGTGAAAGGAAGATGGAGGGGGGAGATAAAGTCACACTCAGGATATTGCATTGGCTAACTCCAGGTTGCCCTTGTCCTCTCCTCCAAGCTCTTCCTCGGGCCTGTTCGTTTGTCAGATAAAGAATTTAGCAAACAGGTCCAGTTAGCTATCCAAGCTGTGAGGGCATGTTTCCACTACTGAACTTTTTTTGGTGTTCAATCCAACAATCCTAAACCATATCAAGCCAGAAATTACAATTGGAAAGAAATAAAAACAGAAATAATAAAAAATGTATGTACAGTCTTTAAACTTTCAGGAATCCTACTGTGATCCATTAATGTCAAAATGGCTAGAAGCACATTAAAAGGTATGGGAATAAGGGAAACGGGGGATGTGTTGCTCACAAGACACCGTCTAACTCGAGAACAGAACAGATATTCCAGACTTGGACTGTGTGGCAGTTCTGCAAAGTCCAAGTTCTTCTTTGGGGAGGTGTTTAATTGCTGAAAACCCCGCTGTTCCATCTCTACCCGTCGCTGGAAAATATGTTAAACCCTCAAAGTCCCTGTGGTTCGCTGGTTTCAATAACCCAGGAAACACAAATCCTATTTGAGAGTGAGCTGATGTTGGTGTTCGAGGGTGAGAGTTCGGGGCTGAGGAGTACGCCACCACAACTCACAACTTGTGCCGTGTGCTGGAAGATATTCTAACCTTCTCACAGTTTTTATGTTGACCTTGGATGTAAATGGCGAAGTTGTAAATTAGGGAAAAACCCGGTTTGAATCTGACAGGTCTCCATGAAGGGACAAATTACTGACAACATGACTTTGAAACTGCTGAGTAGAAAGTACTTGGACTGACCAAGTTGCGACCATGCATGCTGTGCATACACATAAATAATCAGGCACACCAGTGTATATACTTGTAAGTCGGTGATCGCAAGTTACAGCACTGTGCTCCCCACTGTGGTCTCCTAGCTGACGAGCCGGGTTTGGGCCTCTTTGAAGAGGCCTCGGCCAGCACTGAGCCTGCCAACAAGACCCAAAGATCACAGCTCGGGTTCTGTCTCTTCTGGGTACACTGACCACTAAAGTTTATTCATCTGCGTTTTAAATCATTCTTTTCCCTCTTGATCTCACTTGAAGTGGCTTTAAAGTGTTGAGGTTTCAGCCCCTGTGACAGTGAGGCACCGCTCCAGGAGCTAATTCTGCTCCCCATATGGACGGCAATCAGTTTTTTGGAGTGGACCATCGGTAGTGGGTGTGGGTGAGCGAATGGCACCAAAAAACTGTAACCCAATATCAATAAATTATGAAACATAAATACACTAAGAGGGAATTGGAAGTGGAAGGAGATGGACGTCGCAAACGGCAAATCTCCTTTTTCTTCTTCTTTTCTCTCCATAAGATTTCCTTTGTACTGTTGCCTTATAGCAGGGGGTGGAATCCATTTTCTTCGCAACTTTAATTCACTGAAAAGACTACTCACATGTCATTTCCACTTTTAATTTAACAAATGAGGACTCTTGACTGAGCTAATAGCTTTTCCTCAAGGGCATAATTCAATCTGCGACATCAACCATCAAAGTCCCTTCGCATTACTACGTCCGGGGCTAACGTGAGGCGCCTTCGAGGGGGGGAGGGTGGAAGTCCAGTGGCAGCTTCCATTTATTTTCAGGGCCCTCGCAGTAAACAAATATGATAGAGCTCGCTTGAACCGGCCGTCCAGCGACAAAGAGGCGAACAGGCTGGCGCTGATTCTGAGCCGCATGGTTTATTCTTCCATCATAATAGGAGGAGGTATTAAGACTCCAACCAGGAAGGAAAAGAAAGAAGAGAGAGGGAACGAGAGAGGGCAGTCATGTGGAGGACACATCCTTCAACGTCACATTTATTATTTTGCAACAACCCTTGGAAACAGGCAGCCTTGAGGCCTCTGTTAAACACACACAACTAATGACAACCACTGGGGAAATACTGAAGAATCAGGCATCAATGTTCAAGGAGAAACTTTTTTCTTTACCTGTTTCTATTCCTTAAACTCCATCAGTGTGCCACTGCCCAAATGATGTAAAATATGTCATATTTGGTGAGAAAAATACATACTTTAAATTAAATGGAAATTCAGAAAGGCATGATGGATAAAAGAAAATAAAAGAAGGCTCTGTTTCTTAAATTTGTACTTACATTCGACTTCAACACTAAAGGAGAAAACGTCTCAAGGCATACACTATTTGAGACACAATGTAGGTTTAACTAGCTCACATTTGAGCAGAAGGCAGTTATTGTACGGGTCAAGATTCGGATGCTAATGATGTGTACCTTTGAAAAGTATACGCTCTGAAATCACTAAGGGCCTTAGATTAGGCAGGGGAGGTGGATGAAGACAGAAAGAAGGGGGAAAAAAGTTTCAATTAAAAAGTATGAGTGACTGCCCACAACAAAAGACGAAACCCAAGACTTGGGGAAGGCACCACATGCTATTCATTTTCTAAAGTGAATGGAGTCAACTGGGAGGAGCTGAGAGAGCAGGGAGCCGGGAAGGGAAAAGTTCACTTCACTGAGCCGCTCAATCATCTCTCCATAAGTGACTCTGTCATAATGGGGCTTCTTTTAAAAGCTTGTAAGCATCTGATTTCACGAGACAGCGTTGACAAGAGGCTTGGCTTCAGCCCCCTGCAGGAATAAAAGGCCCTGAACAGGAAGATGCTGTCCTTTCTCACATTTCTTTCTTAAAGTTTGACTTGAGAAATTGATAGAAAAAGTTAATAATTTTCTGATTAAAAGCATAAAAATCCATATAAGTTGCCCTTTTGTTCCACTTAGTTATTCAGTCTGATAGTGTTCATATTGACTGTTATGTATTCCTGGGTATTTAGTCTAAACGTAAGCTGTGGTTTCATGAAGGCCTGAAGGAAGCTGCAGATTTAAGAGTTGTTATTTTTGTACAGGAACTTGAAACAATCTGTGCATCTGTGTCAGTTTTGAAAATGCTTGTCACCATTTTTGTGGTCTTTGGCCAACCTTTAAAGCTTGGCTCTGCTGCTTCTCTAACAGTGCAAACAGCCATTGTAGATCACAAAGACTTATTAAACTGTGAGGGAGGTGGGTTTTGTGCAGTGGTTCAGAGGCCTGGAGGCAGACTATCTCTGTACTGTGCTGCTTATTCTAGATTAAGAAGTCATTTGTTGATATTCAGAATCTACATTAGGTTAGCATTAGCATAAACAACATTTCCAGAAATAGTGTCCGGGTCTTCTTTGCTGAAGGTAACAGGCCTCTATCTGAAACAAGGTTTTAGCAGAGGTTAGAGTTTATTTCTGATCTCGTAGAAATGGTCACACTTTAATCATGGGCTTGGAAGTGATGCTGATGAAAAATATCAAAAAGTTACTGCGTTGTTATTAAAATAAACTCAACAGTTCCTCTAAATGTTTCAACATAAAAGTCCTCTCGAACGCTATCACTGGATAGTGTTGCAGGTCCATCATGTGTTTACATTGTTAAGGTTTTGTTTTCTCTGCATTAGTTATTTGTTAGCAGCATTAAGGAAAAACAACTGAAGAGATCTTGATGCATTTCTTTGGAATCCTGATAAATAAAAAAAATCACAATTCCCAGAAAATCACTTTCTGTTTTAGCAAGTGAATGTTTTAACCAGATAGTGTTTCTATTTTTCGATGAGTGGGCAACAGTGTACAGTGTGAGTGCAGCTGGGTTAAGCCTCAGTGGAAGGTAGTTGCTGTCTGAGTGATTTTGAGGTAACACTTGGGTGCAAAATGCAGGATTGGATGTTAAATTTGAAATAGCCTTACCCTTACATTCTTAATTACAAATAATCAGACATGAAGTATTTGGTCCATCTTTGCAAAACATTCTGTAGCAGAGGAGTACACATCACTCACATTTCTATAACCACACAAGACACTGTTCACAATAATACCAGAGTATATAACAAGGCACAATTACTGCGTGCAAACACACATCCGATGGAAGGGGGGAAAAAATGTAACCGAAGCAGGCTAAAGAAAATCTGAACAACATGTGCTTTACACAAAGGCGTTATTCTTGGAAAAACATCACGGAGGGTCCAAGACAGAGAAAGAAAAAGACAAGAAGACAGACAGAGATGTCATTTTCTGGTGGGTGGCTTAAAACAAAAAACAAAAAAAAAAGCCTCAAAAGGCAACCAGACCAAAGCACTGCAGCAACAGCCTTGAAGACCTTTAACACATACCCTGGATTACTATGGTGCAAACCTACAACATGCACTTTGTTGTTTTTTTAATAAAAAAGATCAAACATCAATTAAAAAGTGAAACCATGTCTGCTAATGCAAGACATTTGTACTGTCGAAGCTTTTAAACACATGTTGAATCATCCTACTACAAAAATTCAACACACATTTAAACAGATAAAAAAAAAAAAAAAAGAAGCTGTTTGCGAAAACACAACGAAAAAATAAGACGAGAAAATAAGAAACACTCCTGTTTGGGATTTTTTTCTCCCCTCCCGAGGAATGACTGCACAGAATCTGCCGAATGTGTTCAAAATATAACCAGGAGACAAATGAGAGGTTAAAAAAACAAAACAAAAGGAGGCGGTGTGCAATGTGGCGGAGTGCAACGGTTGCATGCTGCCGATGGGATCCAAGGAGGGGGGAGAGAAGCGAAAAAAACTCACCATGGAGTTTTA